>ML101465.1:140370-272424 GCA_003697995.1 Taxidea taxus jeffersonii | reverse complement strand
TGGGAGAAGATATTTGCAAACGACATATCAGATAAAGGGCTAGTATCCAAAATCTATAAAGAGCTTAGCAAACTCAACACCCAAAGAACAAATAATCCAATCAAGAAATGGGCAGAGGACATGAACAGACATTTCTGCAAAGAAGATATCCAGATGGCCAACAGACACATGAAAAAATGCTCCACATCACTCGGCAACAGGGAACTACAAATCAAAACCACAATGAGATTCCACCTCACACCAGTCAGAATGGCTAAAATGAACAAGTCAGGAAATGACAGATGCTGGCGAGGATGTGGAGAAAGGGGAGCCCTCCTACACTGTTGGTGGGAATGCAAGCTGGTGCAACCACTCTGGAAAACAGCATGGAGGTTCCTCAAAAAATTGAAAATAGAGCTACCTTATATAGACCCAGCAATTGCACTACTGGGCATTTACCCTAAAGATACAGACACAGAGATCTGAAGGCCATGTGCACCCAAATGTTTATAGCAGCAATGTCCACAATAGCCAAGTTATGGAAAGAACCTAGATGTCCATCAACAGATGAATGGATAAAGAAGAGGTGGTATATATATACAATGGAATACTATGAATCCATCAAAAGAAATGAAATCTTACCATTTGCGATGACATGGATGGAACTAGAGCGTATTATGCTTAGCAAAATAAGTCAATCGGGGAAAGACAACTATCATATGATCTCCCTGATATGAGGAAGTAGAGATGCAATGGGGGTGGGGGTTAAGGGGGTAGGAAAAGAATAAATGAAACAAGATGGGATGGGGAGGGATACAAACCAAAAGAGACTCCTAATGCCATAAAACAACCTGAGGGGGGTGGGGGGAGGGGTGTTGGGAGAAGGGAGTGGGGTTACATTATATGTTTCTATAAAAATAAAAAATATTAAAAAAAAATCCTGGTCTGTAGGAAGGACATATTAAACTACATGGCAGTGATAGTGTATCCTATCAGCTACTTACTATCGAATGGTTCTGGGGGGAAAAATTAAAGTTTTCTGTATTACACCTGTAACTGGGTGATAAGTTTCAAATTCTCTCAAATAAAAATTGAAATAAAAAATGGAAAGAAATTAGAAATTGTACAGATACTTATTGATAGAGTTTCAACCTGCATATAAAAATAAGGACAATCATCCTGGGGGTAAAGATAATAAAGCTCATTCATGAGGATGTTGAAGACCAGGTGGGGATGTCTGAGGTATTTTAGGAGAGATCTCTGGATTAAAAGATAAAAACTGTGAAGTCAGGAAAATAGAGTAATTAGAAATATAGAATGGGTATGAGTAATCTTATTGATGACTCTTACTTGTCAAGAAAAAAATTATAATGTATTAATTTTCTAAGGTAGGTATACATAAGAGTAAGGCAGTAGTAGAGAGTTCCAGGTCTATGTCATGTTTCTGATTTTTAATCCTGGCTTCACCCACCTAGGTGTGATCTATGACAAGTTTCATAACCAGCCTATGCTCCAGTTTTTACATCAGTAAAACAGAGATAAGAATAATCTGAGTTTGGGGGCACCTGGGTGGCTCAGTGGGTTAAAGCCTCTGCCTTCGGCTCAGGTCATGATCTCAGGGTCCTGGGATCAAGCCCCACCTTGGGCTCCTTGCTCAGCAGGGAGCCTGCTTCCTCCTTGCTCTCTGCCTGCTTCTCTGCCTACTTGTGATCTCTGTCTGTCAAATAAATAAATAAAATCTTAAAAAAAAAGAATAATCTGAGTTTTTTGAAGATGATATTAGTTAATTATAAGCAAAACCTTTAGGTACTGTAACTGACATGGTGTGAGCCCTCAGTGTTATCTTTACCATAGTTGTTATTCTTTAATTATCAAGACTAACAAAAGTCCTCTTCTTGTAATTAATGAATCAATTTTAAAATATACTTTGTAGTAAAACAGTATCAGAAATTTTATAAGATCAAATTGGTTATTTTTTCTATTTATCTGCAACTCCTTCTAGAAATCTGGTGTTATTTCTCTGTATAGAAATACAGCCACTAGGTCTTATTTGCTTAAACTGAAAGTGAGCAAGCATATGATAATAAAAAAGCATTGTTTCTTCCACCTATTTCAGTAGGCTTCTGCTGAAGAAATTGATGAAAAAAGTACTTCATTTTTGGGATCTGAGCAGTAGTCATGATAGGTGTATCTTCATGTAAGCACAGGACTATGAAGATCTCCAGATGTATATCACCAGCACATCATGGACAGTTTAAATATTGGGAAAGGTGAGAGGAGTATAGCCTTAATTTGAAGGAACAACAGCTGAGAATTATAACAGTACATACCACATAAACATGGTGATTGATTCTGTGTTCCATTTGTGTTGGTTTAATTTTGGAAACATGTATGTAGTTTACTGGTAAAATATCTATTTCCACATATTAGCTGTATTTCCTAAATTTATCAATACTATTTGAAGTGGTCACCAGCATTCATTTCAGTGCACATGAAATTTTTACTTAAATAGGAAAAAATTTTCTGAATTCTTACATCTTCTGTATTTCAAAGTATTAGTATACAATGAATATTCATATTTCAATTTTCTTTTCATTTAACGTCAACTATATGTAACATGCTAAATCAATATGATTTTTCTTTGAAAATATATTTTAACCAAATGAGTAAAATGATAATTAACAGTAATTAACACAGTTCTGATTATAAAGCAAAACCTAAAAAATATAATAGCTTACTTTTCTACATAGATCATATGTAAAATAAATGAGTTGCATTTTCTTGAGAATGCCTTAGAACTTTGAGATTCTACTTCCAGTCATTTTGTAAGAGAAGACAAACTTGCTCTCCTACCAACAACAGCAACAAAACCAGACAAAAATATATGAAATAGTGGTTTTCAGGACAGCAGACAACAGGCAGTGAATGACATGAATCCTTAACAGATAGAGAACAAATGAGGTTAGTTCGACTGTTGTCCCAGTTCACAGATTTTAGAGAATTTTAAGGCAGCAAGGAAAGAAAAGAAAGGCAATAAAAAATATTTGAAGAAATACTGATCAAAACATTTCAAATTGATGCAAACTACAACCTCATAGACCCCAAAATCTTAATGGATTCTAAACTCAAGAAATATGAAGAAAATAACAACAACATATACTGTAACCAAATTTCTCAAAATAAAGTGATACGGTCTTGAAATCAGGCAGAAAGAAAAAGGCATGATACTTATATAGAACAAATTTAAGAATAATAGCAGATTTCTCACTGGAAACAATGCAAGTGAGAAGACAATATATTAAAATCTGTAAAGTCCTGAAAGAAAAAAAATTTCAACATATAATTTCTCCATTCAGAAAAAAAATGTATTTCAAAAAAAAAGCAGAATTTTTTTTCAAATGTAAAAAAGCTGGCAATTTATTTCTAACAGATCTGCACTACCAAAAAGCTTAAAAGAAATCCTTTACATAGAAGAAAAATGACACCAAATGGAAAGAGGAATCTTCACAAAAGAAAAGAATTCATTAGAAATGTTACCTGTAAGGTTATGGTTCTATATGGTTAAATTTTGGTTAAATTTATCATTAAATTTTAGGTTTCTTATTTATATTTCTTTTAAATATATAAACTATATAAACAAATGTTATGCATTGTACAATATATGTAAAAATAAAACATGAAAACAATTGCACAGGGATTGAGAAAATATGAATGGGATTTTATTTGATGTGAGGTAGAAGACAAAACCTATTTTTCTTTCCATATGGATATTTATTTGTTCAAAGCATCACTTATTGAAAGAGTACTGATTGAATGACTTTGGTAGTTTTTCAGAGGTAATGTAAATTTATGAATTAGACCAGGGACAGATGATGTCTTAATAACGTTGAGTAACCTTATACAACATGTTGGTATGCTTTTCCCTTTATGTCCAATTTTACATTTCCTTACATAGGGCATACATGCTAGATTTATTCCCACGTAATATAACTTTGTTTGGCTGTTGTGAAAATGTCGTATCATCTTCTGGTATTTTCCATCAGATTGATAGTAAACATGAAACCAACTGCTACCTATACATAAATTTTTATGCCACCATATATATATGCCGTTCAATTATTCTTTGTACCATTTTTAAGATAAATCTCTCACTCTCTAGGGTTTGCTACATAAATGATTGTATCATTGGCATTTTTTTTCTATTTCTTCCCCTTTTAATACTTCATTTTACTTCTTTGTTTAACTAAATATTAATACTTTCAGTTGAGGGGTGCCTGGGTGGCTCAGTGGGTTAAAGCCTCTGCCTTCAGCTCAGGGTCCTGGGATTGAGCCCCGTGCCGGGCTCTCTGCTCAGCGGGGAGCCTGCTTCCTCCTCTCTCTCTCTCTCTCTGTCTCTCTCTGCCTGCCTCTCTGTCTACTTGTGATCTGTCAAATAAATAAATAAAAATCTTTAAAAAAATACTTTCAGTTGAATTGTTAATAGTTTCGACAGAGAGAGACAGAAGGCATTTTTCTTAACTTTAAAGTGAACAATTTTTTAAAGTAAATGTTCTAGTTTTGAAAGACAAAAGAAAAATGAAGTGAGTGACAGATTTTCCCCCATTAAAAATGCTCTGAGGTGGATAAGTAAATATCAACATATAGTTGATAGATTTTTAAAAATCAAGAATAAATACTGAATTTTTAAGAACACTTTTCAGCATCTATGTATATAACCATGTGATTTTATTTTCTCCTCAGAATTCATTGGTATGGAATGGGACAGCAAGTGTTATTTTCTAACTATGGACAAAGCCCAGTCTATATTTCCAAAATAAAAGACCGACACACAAAATGTAATAGTTTTAGCTTTCTCTTATTGTGAAAATATTTAGAGAAGATTTTTGTTTCCCTAAGCTGACACAAAATGTTACATTACTTTCAGGTGCAAGACACAGTGATTAACTTCTCTATACATTAAGCTGTGCTCACCACAAGTGTTCCTACCTTCTGTCACCAAGCCATGTTGTAACAGTATCACTGGCTATGTCCCTCATGCTATGCCCTTCATTCCTCTGACTTATTCATTCCATAACTGGGAACCTGTATCTTTCACTTCCCTCACCCATTTTGACCGCCCCCTTCCCCCCTTCCCATCTGACAACCATCAGTTTGTTAGGTCTGATTTTGCTTTTTCTTTATTCATTTATTTTTTTAGATTCTGCATGAATGAAATCATTTAGTTTGTCTGTCTCAGTCTGACTTATTGTTTCTCCCTTGATTTCACTCACGCCCCACCTCCTTCCAGACTTGCTTTTGAAAATTATTTTCCCTAATACTTAAACTGGTGATATATATTCCATATACTAAACTCAAGATATATTTATGATTTTTCACATGAATTTCTTTCCCCCCAAACATGTTTTTAAGATGGCCAAGATATGCTGGAACTTTCACAATCTGGAAAAGCCACGACCATGCTCTGGCACTGACTAAAGCATGCTTTGTAGAGGAAAGGACATAAGCTTGATGTTTCTGAAGGAATCAAATTTTGGTTCCAGTCTTTTACAAATAAGTAAATGAAGGCAGTCAACTTAATCACATAAGCTGCAATTTCCTAAGGTAGTAACAAGAGAAGCAAATACATTTTGTTATTATAGTCGCCTCGTTACTACGGTTATTTTAGTTCATCCCTTTAAGTCCGCCTTTAAATATTCAAGCCTACATCTCGCATTTTAAAAAATTTTCTGTTCTTCTTATAAAATCCCATGACAGACTCTTGACAGAAAGCGCTTTCACAAAAACTGACAAACTGTGTCTAAATAGAAAGTTCACAGTTACAACATGTGGCTTTGCTTGTACTTCCTTGAGCCAAGTGGGAAGATTCAACCACCCAAGGGGTTGTCTGCCTAGTCAGCAGGGGCCAGTGGCAGGGAGAGGAAGGCAAGGTGTGAAGGAAGAGAGCCTGTCAATCAGAGAGCACAGCCCTGGAGAGCAAGGACCCGGCCAGAGAGTGATTGTAGCAACGGGACCACATGAGAAGTCTGGCACAGGAAGGCTTCCCTTGTACTTTGGGTACTGAGAGACTCTAGGACTGTAGAGAAGTCAGGGGCATTACCCCTTTTGGTTTTCTTTAAAATCCTCTAAAATCACGTTTGCACACACACACACACACACACACACACTCATGTTGTTCTCATGTTTTCCTTGTCATGTTTAAAATTTAGCTACTGAATTGCATTTTCTATATCACTGTAAGCTACTGTTCCTCTAGCGGCAAAATAGCAGTTTCCTGGCTTTTTGTAAACTCAGAGTGAATTACTTATGAGTAAATTAATAATCACAGATACAGGAAATGTGCTAAAAGTATGTGGAGGAGTTTACATCAGGACCTAACTTGCATCGCTCTTGGAGGAATAAAAGATTTTTTTTTGTTTCCGTGTTTGGTTTTTTTTGTATATGAACTTCGTAAGTAGGTAAATATGGGTTTTAGAATTCTTTAAAAGTTCCCCACCACCACCACCCATTGGTCTCCTGAATTGGCTACAGTAATTTCAGACAAGGTAAAAGACCCTAATCCAATTTTCTTTAAACTTCACATATGGAAAATGATGAATCAAAACTTTCTTTCCCAAAGGAAAAAAATGCTCATTTTTAGATTAATTAGTAAAATAAATACTGGTGTTGACTGTCTCTCCCTGCTAAATTCCCATTCTTTTTTTTTCTAAAGATTTTATTTGTTTATTTGACAGAAATCACAAGTAGGCAGAGAGGCAGGCAGAGAGAGAGAGGAAGGGAAGCAGTCTCCCCGCTGAGCAGAGAGCCCGATGCGGGGCTCGATCCCAAGACCCTGGGATCATGACCTGAGCCAAAGGCAGAGGCTTTAACCCACTGAGCCACCCAGGTGCCCCTAAATTCCCTTTTTTTTTTTTTAAGATTTTATTTACTCATTTGACAGAGAGAGATCACAAGCAGGCGGAGAGGCAGGCAGAGAGAGAGGAGGAAGCAGGCTCCCTACTGAGCAGAGAGCCCAATGTGGGGCTCGATCCCAGGCCCCTGAGATCATGACCTGAGCTGAAGGCAGAGGCTTTAACCCACTGAGCCACCCAGGCACCCCCTAAATTCCCATTCTTAAAACCAGGACGAGTATTTCATTCCTTAACAACTGTATCTGGCAGTGGACATTGGCCCCTCTGGACCATGGCTTAACCACCTGTAGGTTCCCATCTTTGGTGGTCTGGGCAGAGGCAGAAGCAAAAGAGTTCAGCTGCAGCTCAATAAATACGTTATGAAATCCGGCAGGCCAGGATAGCATACAGTTTCCCAAGACCAGGAATCAATTCTCATTCAGCATTTCTCCAACCCTTCCCTGCTCCCTTTGCTCCAAGATCGTTAACATGAGATGTGGTTTTATGTTTACATGGGCTTACTTCCACCTAAGTTCGAGTCATTAAAAGTAGCTGCCTAATTCTCATTAACTCAACCATTTTAATTGGCTGAGACAATATTTACTAATCCTTGGATTAATGATGCTCAATACAGCATGATTATTGTTTGCTAACCAGAACTTTTATGTAATAACGGAAAACTGACATTTGCTCTTGTGCCTTTTCTCACCCCTGTACAAGAGTGTTTATTGGCAACCCAGGGAAATATCCTTCAGAACTAAAGGAGAAATAAAGACTTTCAGACAGACGAAAACTGAGCGAATTAATTGCCAATGGATTTGCCCTGAAAGAAATGTTAAGGGAGACCTCCAGGCAAATGTAGCGTAACATCTGACAGGAACAAGGTTCCACACAAAAATATGGAAATGGAGGGAAAAAAATAAAACATATTCCACTAATTATAACTGTTGTAAAAGAAAATGATTTAAAGCAAAAGAGTAGCAGGGTACTATGTGTTTGTAGCACATGTAAAAATAAAATAAGGGACAAAAAATGTACAAAGGATGGAAAGAGCCATTGGGACTATACTATTGTTATGGCCCTTAGCATCACATATGAAGGGGTATAATATTATTTGAAGATAGATTCTTTTTTTTAAGATTTTATTTATTAATTTGACATAGACACAGTGAAAGAGGGAACACAAGCAGGGGGAGTGGGAGAGGGAGAAGCAGGCTTCCTGCTGAGCAGGGAGCCCAAAGCGAGGCTCAATCCCAGGACCCTGGGACCACGACCTGAGCTGAAGGCAGATGCTTAATGACAGAGCCACCCAGGCACCCCTTGAAGATAGATCCTTATTATTTAAAGATGTACACCATAAGCCCTAGAAAAATATTTAAAGTATTTGTAAGCTAAAAATAAATAGTACGATAAAATTGAATTTTAAAAAACCTAATTAACCAAAAACGTCAGAAAAGGAAAAAGAAACAAAGACAGAAAAAATGGGAAACATCTATCAAAATTGTATTTTAATCCAACCTTATCAATAATCATATTAAACAATATGGTACCAATTAAAATTCAGAGATTGTCGTGTGAGATGAAAGACAAATATCCCCCTGTAGAATGTTGCTAAGAAAGTCACTTTAAAAATAGAGTCATGAATTGGTTAAAAGAAAAATGATGGAACAAATCTAACATGTAAACCCTTAAAAAAAAAAACACCTGAAACTGTTAAATTAACTCAGAAAAAATAGACTTCAGAGCAAGAAATTTGCCAGAACTACAAAGGTATATTATGCAGCAATAAAGGAGTCAGCTCTCCAAGAAACTTAAACTCAACTCTATGGGCTAATCAGAGCTTCAAAACAAATGTAGCGAAATTTGCTAGAATCGAAAGGAGAAATTTACCTGTCCACAACTAGAGTTGGAGACATCAACCTCTCCTTCTCTCTTTCTCTCTCTAATTCATGAATATGTACACCAAAACTCTCTGCCAGTAAAGATTTCCTATTCTCATTTACTCAGACACAAAATCTCCTATCTTCTTTAATTTCTACCTTTCCAACATCTCATCTCTACACATTTACATACTATGTGAGCCCACTTCTACTTGCTGGAGGCACAGGTGTCTAACCTCCAAGAATCATATAAATCAACGAACAGATATATTAAGTAGCAATTATTAGAAAACAAGGTTATAACTTGGTGGGGGGAAGCACATTTCAATCTGCTTCATCAATTTAATCATGTAGAGTCAAGCATATGAAAATATTACTAAGTTTTCATCATTGCACGATTGCTGGTGTCTTGGGAAGACTTCATGGAAACTCACTAATACTAAAACTGGAAAAGCTACTTGTATTCCAGGTCACTTGGAACTGTTCTACGGGCATCAGCATTGTGTTCCCATTAGAAATGTAAACTTCTTCAGCTATCTGTAATAGCACGTTCTATAAGACAAGAACATGGTCACTTTATTTTTCTTAGCTGTGTATACCATAGGGAATGGAAGAAGTTTAGATTGACCCGTTTTGCTTTAAACACTTGAGTGATGAATCATCATTTTAAAAGTTTTGGTTTTTGTTTGCTTTTGCCTTTTGGAAACAAACTAGCAACCTAACTTTCCTTATGACAATATGATTTCTTCTGGGTTAAAACAATGTGATGAATAAAGGCAACAAATCTCTCTGAACTTATTTGTCACTAAAAGATTCCAAAGAAAATCTTGACAAATGAAATTTTTAAAAAGTCCTACAACATTTTTGGGATCTTTAAGAGTAGTTTACTTCTGAAACAGAAGTATACACAGTCCACACAGAGATCTGTAAGAAGAATAGTTTAGCTCTGAAAGCAGAAGTATGGAATGGCTAAAGAACAGGAGAGTTCATAAAAACCAAGTCTATTGCTAACCTGGATAATAGACTGACAATGGGCTATGTCTTATCACAAGGCAACTGAAGCTAGAGCAGTTTCCCCATACCAGAAAGAGAGCAGGGCAGCCAAGGCAATAAAAACCAGGCAGATGACAGAGAAATCTGACTCTTATTTAAAAAAAAAAAAAAAAAAGCCATCTGTGATTTCCCCTCTATTTCCCCTCTCTCTCTCCATATACTTTACTTCATTCTCCAATTCTCTCCTGGTTGATTCAAACCCTGAGCTCCAACTCTTCTGTTTTATACACAGTATCATTACATATTAACTTTCCAGCACTCAGATTGAAATTAAGACTCCCTACCTGCTTCTGCCCTCATTCAGATCTCTTTGAAAACTTCATAGTCAGTGGTTACACACTTCAAATAAAACACTTAGGATAATCTGTCACACTTGATTATGTGTCAAAATCTGTTCTTTTTAAAATTCTTCAAAGGTTCTATTTATTTATTTATTTGAGAGAGTGAGCAAGAGAGAGAGAAATGGAGCAGGGGGAGCAGCAGAGAGAGAAGCAGCAGCAGACTCCCCACTGAGCACAGAACCCTATATGGGGTTTGATCCCGGGAATCTGGGATTATGACCTGTGCCAAAGGCAGACATTTAACTGACTGAGCCACCCAGGTGCCCCTGTTCTTTTTAAAACTTAAACTCCTTAAAGTCTAGGGTTCTTTAATTTGTGTATTGTTCTGGAACAATACCTGGCATACAGTAAGTACTTAACTAATATCTGTTGAATGTGCTTACAATTAGTCAAACAAGGAAGTGGGACTGTTGCTTAGAAACAGCTATTCTGAGACAGAATACAGGATGTTGGGAGTACAAAGCAGGTACCAACTGCCTTGATTTCATTGCAAAATGGAGGGGTTGGCACTTAGGATATTTAGAGCTCTGAAGTTTTGTCTTTATGTGTTTCCTTATACAGCCATTTAAATATGCACCTGGTAATTTGAATTTATGAATCAAAAAAAACAATGTCATAATTTTTAAAAGTACAATATAAACATACAAAATCAATAAATAGAATAAAGATACTTGGAATTTTACATTTATAACACAAATTCTGTTTTATGTTAAAGTTAAGTTGAATTTTATTCCATTCAATAAACTTTTCTTTCACTCAGAAAAGAGTGCTAGCTATAAAATAACTTGTAACTTTCACCTGCATCTGCAATGATGTCTAATTTTAAGAGTAAAATCATAGCACTACTTAAATATTATTTCCATAGAGTTAAGTAATGTTTAAACTTAATGATATCATTTTATATATATATCATGATATATGAAAGGTTTACACTGCACATTATTATTACCATGATATGGTTCTCAATCTCTTTATTATATAATGTTTAAAAATCTATGACATTTCTTAAAATAATAGGCTGGAGTTCCCATGTCTCAAGTTTTACATTATAAAGTTTATCTAACATATCGTATTTTTAACTACCAGTGTCATATATCTTATCTAAGCCTCAAGAGATATTATCCACACATTACCACATTTGTGTTCATAAAATAGAAAGTGTCCAAGGACAACTTTTTATATGTATATGCATGCTTGAGTGAGCATTGGCGAGTAAGAAAGCCAATGTGAGAAGGTAAGGTAGAAACTTTTGTGTTGTCCTGTTGTAATCTGGTAAAATGTGGCTATCCAGAAACTCCAGTCCATAGAAAGCTTCCCTTGCAGTAACAAAGATTTTCTTTTGGTATTTTCATACCTAAATATTAATACCTTCAGTTGTTTTAGAAGCAGTTTCAGAACATTATGACCCTTGAGAAAATATGGAGATGGGTCTGATATTGTAATATTCCAGTCTTTCTGCCTTTTGCTTTCTAGCTCTTCTTCAATTTAAATTGTTCAATATCTATTTTAAACTTTTAAATTTCTGGCTGCACATCCTACTGAATACAACTATTCTGTCCTGTTTAGTGAAATGCTTATCTTCCCTCATTTTATATTTTTTTATTTTTCATTATTTTAAAACTATCATTTCCAGTGGTAGTGATAGTTGCAAAACTATAACACCAACTTTTTCATTTAGAAATTACTGTAAATAATTAATAAGAGACTGCCTGCTATTAGTAACATTTTTAATAAAAAAAGACTATTTCTAATAATAATGACAATAATAATACATACTATGAGTAGGTGTTCTTCTAAGTACTTTCTATGTTTTTCACAATTTCAGCTTCATAAAAACCCTATGAGGTATGTACTATTATCAGCTCCATTTCACCTGTATAGAAACTGAGGCATGAAGAAGCTAATGTCATAAGCGTGAGATCACCCAGCAGACCCATAATCTATCCTCATTGAAATTTAAGATATAAAAGGTTAACAGCCATATAGGAAGCTTTCTTCTAATACTTAAACATTTCCCCAAGTTATGTTTTATGGGTCAGCGTAATTTTACAAACATCGTTTATTTCTCATCTAGAACTCTATTTGTCGATGTACGACAAGTTGTTCGTTGGGTCTATGTGATGGTTGATTGTATGCAGTGACTTGGCTAGGCTACGGCACAGCTGTTTAGTCAAATATTAGTCTAGATGTTGCTGTGAAGATAGTGTGTCTAAGTGATTAACATTTACAATCCAGTTACATTTAAGAGGATTACTCCCCATAATGTGAATGGGCCTCGTCCAATCAGTTGAAGGATCCTGAGAGGGAAAATTGCTGTTTCCTGGGGAAAAAAAAGGAATGCTGTCTAACAGAAATCTTCTCTGAGTTTCTAGCCTGCTGATCTGCCCTTCAGATGTACAAATTTCAGATGTACAACCCTCATAATCTTGCCCAAAATCTCTCTCTGAAAAACCCTAACCTCAAAGCCTTCCTTGTACATACATATAATCAATCTTCAATCCTGTTGAGTAAATATTACCTTTTTGACCAATTTTAGAGTTAAAGCAATATATCATGAAGCTGTACTGTGAATATTACCGTATTTGTACTTAGAAATTCTGTAAAGTATCAAAATGAAGATTCCTCATTTTTTTTTATTTTTTAAAAGCATTTTGTATTTAAGTAATCTCTCATCCAACAGGGGGCTTGAACTCACAACTCTCAGACCAAGAATCACATGCTCTACCCACTGAGCCAGCCAGGCACCCCTCATTCCTCATTTTTAAATCCTGAGTTTGGATTTACTAGTATAGTTCTTTTATAAGGCTAGAAACATCATCTGATTAAATATTAGAAATAGTAAAATACTAAGAAAATTAATCTAATTGTGAAATCTATTTTCTTTGATACAAGTTAATTTGAATGATTTTATTTTTTCCTCATTTATTTCCTCTGCATGTGATTATTTACAAAAGTTACAAGAAAAGGAAGCCAGGATGGCAGCCAACAAATTGGGCTCCAGACTTTGTCTCCTCATTCTTCTTTTATTCTCTCATTATTATCACTAGGAGGTAAGTTTGACTTCTCTTTCTGGCTTGATTATCTTTTTCCCTTTATAAAAATAGCATCTGTGTGAGATTTGAAAGTTTTATTACTGGACAAAATCAAGGATGGAAAAGATAAGCATAGCTGACCATATTGGTCCCCTAATAAAGTTGTATTAGGATTACAGCCTCTGCCTGTTAAAATAATGGAGTTACCCTTAACAGGGAGCATTCCAAATTTTCGTGCCCTCACTTTTTTAATTTTTCTGACCATGAAGGGAGATTTTAAATCTAGTATGGAAAAATTTTAATTCTTTCATAATAATGTGAGTCTACTCAGTGTGCATCAATTTCAGGGGACACTGGCATTAGTGTTCTCATAGGGTTGAGTATTCTCTACTTTACATAATTGAGCTATCCAAAAATTCATCTGAGCAGTGGTATTGGTATACACATACATGGTAATGTAAGTATTTTAAGCCATTAAATGTGTGTTGTAGATAAAGTAGAGGAAAAAAGACTTAAACATACTGCCACTGGGGCGCCTGGGTGGCTCAGTGGGTTAAAGCCTCTGCCTTCAGCTCAGGTCATGATCTCAGGGTCCTGGGATTGAGCCCCGCATTGGGCTCTCTGCTCAGTGGGGAGCCTGCTTCCTCCTCGCTCTCTGCCTGCCTCTCTGCCTACTTGTGATCTCTGTCAAATAAACAAAATCTTAAAAAAAAAAAAAAAATACTTCCACTGTCCTAAGGATCCTTAGCCAGTAACTTTAAACTGATTTATTGGCTCATGATTTCAAATAAATACTGCATATGGAGAACAAACACCGAAACGTCTTGACATGTTACAAAGGTATAGCAAAAGGATTTATAATTTTTTAAAAAAAGATGTATAGTTGTTAAGAAGAGTTTAAAGGAAATCATGATCCTACATGACTGTTAGAACAAACAAAGAAGTTCAAGAAAGATGCCTCTAAAGATGCGGATAGTTGTGCCCAAAGTCGGATCTCGCCATGTGTAGGTCTTGGACGGAAGCACAGGAATGCAGGTTGCAAAGGGAGTTTGTGGGGAAATCTGCAGCGCCCACCCAAAGGCAGACTGGAGGCTAGGGGCTGGGTCCCAGAAGCTCCCACATTTGCCACATGGGAATCCATGAAGGAAACTGCAAAGCTGGCAAACTGATGAGGCCTCTAGGAAATCACTCGAGACCTCCCAGTGGTTACTGTATCACCTCTGCTTTGTGAATCCCAAGGCAATTCCTATTACTGGACATTTCTGACTAAGAACTACACAGGAACAGTGCCCAGGGAGGGATGGAAGTGGTGACCCCAGTGCCAACTTGACCATGGTGGCTGGCTACAAAGAATCTAGCTGTCGTTGTTTTTCACTTGTTTGTGTTTTTGTATTTGTTTTTGTTTTTGTTTTGCATGTTGCAATAATTCCAGGAGCACCAGAGTTATGAAAAGTCTAACACAAAATATGAAACCTGAATAATTACACCAAACAGACGTGGAGGTAAGGCTAATTGGGAAATCACAATTAAAGTCCCTATGGAGGAGTTTTTTATTTTGTTTTTGTTTCCTGTTTCGTTTTACAATAAGAATTAAATGAGGCTGAAACCAAGAGGAGCAGATGTGAGAAACCAGGTTACACTAGAAGGAAAGGAAAAGGGTAGAAGGAGCGTCTCACAGGACGTGATTGGAAATTGTGCTCTGGGACCAGATAAATTTTGTTAGACCCCTGCGGCGCATTCCCCTCCTTGTTATCTGGTAAATGTGGATGTCTGGTGCTTGCAACAAAAGGTACGCTGACTGAGGAAATGTCCTGTCTAACGTATGTTCATTTTCTATCATGCAATTAAAATCAGTGTTCTGTTTGTAAAAGGAACTGAAAGTCAGCATAGACTGTAAATGGACAAACCCTAGAGACAAGCTTTGCGGATTCACATTCCAACTCTGCCAGCTAGCAGACTGACCCCGGGGAGTTATCTACTCACCTTATCTACCTCTGCCAAAGTTTCTCATTCATCCATTGAGGGCACCATTTCTGGAGGGTACTATGATTGGAGACTCCAATGATTCACTATTAGCACAGTTCTTCTAAGAGTGCCTGGTGAGTTGCAAATAATTTTTGAGCTACTATAGATTCAGATATGGGCCATGAACTCATTAAAAAAAAAAAATTCCGGGGCGCCTGGGTGGCTCAGTGGGTTAAGGCCTCTGCCTTCGGCTCGGGTCATGATCCCGGGGTCCTGGGATTGAGCCCCGCATTGGGCTCTCTGCTCAGCAGGGAGTCTGCCTCCTCCTATCTCTGCCTGACTCTCTGTCTACTTGTGATCTCTGTCAAATGAATGAAATAAAATCTTTAAAAAAAAAATTAAAAAAAAAAATTCCAGGCACCTGGGTGGCTCAGTGGGTTGAAGCCTCAGCCTTCGGCTCAGGTCATGATCCCAGAGTCCTGGGATCAAGCCCCGCATGGGGCTCTCGGCTTAGCAGGGAGCCTGCTTCTTCCTCTCTCTCTGCCTGCCTCTGTGCCTACTTGTGATTTCTCTCTGTCAAATAGATAAATAAATAAAATCTTAAAAAAAAATTCCATCTCTGAACACACCAGAGACCTGGATCGTTATCACAAGTATTCCAGAAAAGTCAATCAAAACGAAATAACGAACAGTGGAGCACCTCATAGTCACTCTCTGTAATTCTTCTTTGCTGTGTTGATGTGTCTTTTGAGTGTGACGTGTACATCACTTAGAAACAAACAGGCCGCTGAAAGAGACCTCAGCCAACGAGCTTCCTCCCCTCCTTGAATCACTATGGACTACCAGTGCGACAGGTTATCAAACAGCAAAACTGATCTCAACATTAGAAAGCTGGGTACTTAAAAGATATTAGAGATAACAAAATAGATTTTGTGGACTCCTGCATTTCATAATAGATCATTCTTTTATAATGTGATTTCTCACGAAGCTCTAGATTCTAACTGAATAATACTGAACTCTTAAGCATGTGTTGATTACCACTAAAAAATTAGTACAGATAAAATTATAAACAATAGGGTGCCTGGGTGGCTCAGTGGGTTGGGCCTCTGCCTTCAGCTCAGGTCATGGTCTTGGGGTCCTGGGATCGAGCCCCACCTCGGGCTCTCTGCTTGGCGGGGAGCCTGCTTCCTCCTCTCTCTCTCTCTGCCTGCCTCTGCCTGCTTGTGATTTCTCTCTGTCAAATAAATAAATAAATAATCTTTAAAAAATTATAAACAATAAATCAACATTTGTTATATCCTTGATTCAATGCACATGCACACATTCAGTAAATGGTACAATTAAGACCTTATGTTTTTGCTAGTTTATCAAAGTTTTTTTTTCTAAAAATTATTATTTTTCTAATGTTTTATATAGGATATCTGGTTCCCGCAGTGGAAGGACCCACTCTTCTAACTACCTCACTTATTGTTGGAACTGGAATAATTTACTTTGTTTCTTTTCTCTCTCCTTTTTTTCTTCTTGATCTGAAAGATTGCCAAACAGATAAATTCAACTTTTCCCAAGTATTTGTAAACCTGCCAATGTATTCTAATAAAATACTTTTCACCGTATAGGTTGATCCTATCTTGTTAGTTGATTTGCTTTTAAGCACATGACTGATACATTATTTTTTGTGGAATGTTTGAACATTTTCTGTTATTCTTTTACTTTATTGCTATTCTTCATGTTAGATTTTATATTATGATATTATACTGGCTTTCTTCATTTGCTTCAATTTCAGAATTTTAATTCTTATGCTTTTTATCTATTTTTTTAAAATTTGGCCCCTGTAAAGACCACAAAGGTATTTTTTTTTTCTCCCTTAGAAATCTAACCTGAGGATTTCTCATTTTCAGTGATCTGGTTTCTAGCTGATATCCCAGAATGCACACAACAGGTGCTGCTACCCTGCATTGCCAGCACAATGTGGAGTACTAAAGAGACTATTAAAAAATTAGGGGCTTAACCTTTGCTCATTTACCAAAATTATTCCATTCATACTCAATCTCTTAATTCTCTCACCTTCTTTACTTCTGTCTCAAATAGGACAAATCTTTGTGTACCCCTTATGTATACTGAGAATGTGAGCTTAATGCACATTCATTTTTTTGTACCTTTTTGAATATAGTTGATGCAATACATTAATATCAGGTGTTCAACATAGTGATTCAACAAGTTTATACATTACTGTATGGTCACCACAAGTGTAGTGATCATCTGTCCCCATATATCACTGTCACCATACTATTGAGTATATTCCTTATGTTGGGCCTTTTATTCTAATGGCTTAGCCCTTTCATAACATTAACTTCTTTTCTCTAAAAAAATCTCCACATATTTATTATGGGCCTATGTGTATGTTACATATTAAGTTAAGAAAAACAAATATCTGTACTTCCTGGAGTCCCAGACTGGAGGAAGAAAACTAAAATAAATAAATTGCTACGATTTGAGATACATTCTACAATAGAAGAAGCTTCAAGTTACTTTCAGCAACAGGAAAGGGAAAAAGGCAGCTGTGGTCTCTGTGCTGCAGGGGAATTTAATGAGATGGGAGATAAAATGGGTAGGGAAGGCTGCACAAGAAGGCATTGCCTTCCTCGATCTGTAAATGATTAGTGCAATTCTAGGGAACAGAAGAAAAGAGCTCTCCCTGAGAAAAGGCCAGTATATGCAAACAATATGAAAGAAACCAGGGAAAGATGTACGAACTATAGTTGGAGACTTAGAAGTTAGATTAAGGATGGTCTAAAAGTCACATCTTTGGGGATGAAATCTGTCCAGTGACGTGCTCACATCAGTTTCTAAGACACCACTCTGTGTACATCTTTGTCTTTCCAACTTGAATTTTAGTTAGGTCAGGTTAGTAGCATGAAATAGGCTATAATTCGAGCAGTTACAACATTGAAATTGGCAAAGGCTACACACGAGAGCTTTTTATCCCAGAGATCTAGTTGTTAAACATTTATTAGCACACTAATGACTTTATCTAAAATGTAATGAGGAATCACTCAAAGACTTTAAATTAGGGTGCAACATCTAGTTTGCTATTGTAACAACTTGCCACAAACTTGAGAGTTTGAAACAACATTTATAATCATACAGTTCCAGAAGTCAGAAATCCAAAATGGGGTTCAGTCAGCTAAAATCAAGGTATCTGCAGGTCTGCTTTCCTTTTGGAGGCACTAGGAAAATACTGGTCTCCATGCCTTTTCCACATTCTAAAGGCTGACCACATCCCTTGACGCATGTCCCCTTTTTTTTATTTCAAAACCGTCAAGGTCTGGAAGAGTCTTTCTTATATCCCATCACTCTAACATCCTACTCTGCCTCCCTGTTCCACTTTGATTACTTTGAACCTGCCTGGGTAATCCAGATTAATCTCCCCATATCAAGGTCTACTGACTAGCAAACTTAATTCCATGTGTATCCTTCACTCCCTCTTGCTATGTTACATACTTATAGGCTCTGGATATTTGGGGAACCATTCTACACCTACTGCTACATTCCATAATTTGTTCTGCAAGTGGTATGGAAGATGGGCTAGATGCTAGTAAGAAGCGTAGGACAATACCTCAGTGAGATGAGAGTTTGAATTAAGTTAGTGGAAGTTAGAATAAAAACGGTGAGGGGGGGGTGCGCCTGGGTGGCTCAGTGGGTTAAAGCCTCCGCCTTTGGCTCAGGTCATGATCCCAGGGTCCTGGGATGGAGCCCTGCATCGGGCTCTCTGCTCAGCAGGGAGCCTGCTCCCTCCTCTCTCTCTGCCTGCCTCTCTGCCTACTTGTGATCTTGATCTCTCTGTGTTAAATAAATAAATAAAATCTTAAAAAAAATGGTGAGGGGGAATAGGGGAAATAAAGGAACCCAAAGCTTTAACATAATGCAAAATTGTATCAACAATACAATATTGTTTCCATTTCCATTACAAATAAAAGTTATCAAATAGAATTTATATTTTGGTAAAATTGCCTATTTTGTATTAGATTGCAAACCAAAACAACACTGTAATAGAAACTGTGTGCAATTTATCAAGTCCTAGCAAACACAGTGCAGTTACCTTGACTCTTCAGATTTTTCTTGTTTCCTCGTGTTCTATAACATTCTGTCCACAGCTTTGAAATAAGTAACGATGGATGGAGAAACAAATATTGTTTACTTCTTTATGCATTTATATTCTAAATACCACTCTCGAAGAATTCACAGCAACTTTAAGTGGTTCCTAGAGGGGACATATCTGTTTTGTTTCTCCAACACATTAGCCCAAACTACCTATGAAACAGTTACAGAAATGAAATATTCACCACTAATATAAGAAGGCACAATTATATTTATTCCTAAAATAGTAAGATAAAATAACTTATGTCAGGGAAAAGAAGAATTTGTGTCTGGCTCTTACCAGTTAACTGAGGGAAAGACTGATTAGGTAATGTCTATTGCTTAGAAGCTTAGATGAGTTAAAAACAAACAAACAAAAAAAAACTTTAATGATTAAAAAAATTGCCAATTGTAGTACTCCTAAATCTTTTAAAAGTGACTAAAAAGGACTAAGATGCCAGCATAAAGTAGATGTCCAAAAAATACTTCCTGAAGACATAAATTAACATAAGGCAAAAGAAGTCTTTCTCAAAAATCTTTAAAGCTCCAGAAATATGCACTATCTGTTATAATACCATATATTAATATTTGTGGGCCTTGAAATTTGGCCAGGGAACACTCATCCAAGTCACTGTCATATTTACAAGTGTCCCACATTCCCCAAATTTTCTCTCTGCTGCTATTCTTGATCCTTCCTTAAACCACACACAGAAAATCATTATTGGTAAAATCGAAATACCATTGTAACTCTCCTGCATGAAACTCTCTAGGGGATTCCCATTTCACTGGGAACAAAATTTCTAACCCTTGCTCTCCAGGGATTATCATGGCTCGTACCCATTTAGATGGTGGACCTCAAATCTGCTTGGAACATGCTATCCCCAGATCTTTGTCTCTTACCTCTGAAGAAAGGCTTTCCCTAACCACCTTATCTAAAGTAATCCCCCTTCTCATTCTGTCAAGTTATCATTTCATAATATTCATGGATCTCAAATCTCTTAAACCTATTAGATTAAATCTATTACTGTTTATCTATATTTACATTACCTTGTTTATTTTTGTTTTACTTCCTCCTCCTCCCATTAAAATATAAGTGCTGTGACTGCAAATTGTTTATGTTTTTGTTCATTGCTCTATCTTGGTGAGCCCTCACCAAATATTTTTGTATGATTTAATGCATGTATTACCTTTAAGTGCAATGTATACAATCTTATATAATTATCAATTCATATGATTCATATTGCCTGATGAATTTAGAACGGACATCATCTCATGCATCCACCTCCCTTAAAATTTCACATAAATGAGATTCCCACTCACTGTTTAGGCAAGAAATATAAAAAGCATGTTTTACTCATTTAATTCTCTCTCTCCACAGCATCTTAACCTTCAGCAAATTCTGTTGGCTTTGTTTTCAGACTCCCCCTATACCTCTAGTAACTTAATCCAAGGAGCATCAACTATAATACAGACTACCATAAATAAAAAAAATAATTTTAGCTTTGTGAAGTTTGAGAGGACATTTGCATATACATATCACATAGGTAGAGAATTATGTTAAGACTGAGGTTTACTGGAAAATATATTAAAATATAAAATTTGGAGTTTTTATTCTGAGAGGTGTAAGATAATTTTTCATTATGGTTTTGATTTGCATTTCACTGATGATAAGTGATGTTGAGCATCTTTTCATATGACTGTTGGCCATCTATTTTTTTTTTTGAAAAATGTCTACTCATCTCTTCTCATTTTTTAAATGGATTGTTTAGTTTTCTGATGCTGAGTTGTATAAGAATCAAAAGATAAGAAATAATAAGTGTTGGCATGGATATGGAGGAAAAGGAATGCATTTGCACTGCTGAAGGGAATATAAATTGGTGAAACCACTATGGAAGACAGTATGAAGGTTACCCACAAAGATAAATGTAGAAATACCATATGATCTAGTAATTCCATTGCTGAGTATTTCCCCAAAGAAAAAAAATACTAATTCAAAAAGATATATGCACCTCTATGTTTACTGCAGCATTATTTATAATAGCCAAGATACAGAAACTATCCAAGTGTCCACCAATAGATGAATGAATAAAGACGATGGGTGTGTGTGTGTGTGTGTGTGTGTGTGTGTGGTGGAATATTACTCAGCCATAAAAGGAATGAATTCTTCCCATTTGCAACAAGATGGATGGATCTAAATAATATACTGCTAAGTGAAGTAAGTCAAAGAAAGGCAAATAGCATGTGATTTCACTTATATGTGGAATCAAAAAAAAAAACAAAACAAATGACTAAAGAAACAAACAAAAAACCAGACTCTTAAATACAAAGAACTGGTAGTCATCAGAGGGGAGGGCAAAATAGATAAAGGGGACTAAGAGGCACAAATTTCTACTTCTAAAACAGTGAGTCATAGGGATGAAAAGTACAGCATAAGGAATATAGTCTACAATGTTGTAATGATGTTTGGTGATAGACGGTGACTACATTTATCACTGAGCACCGTATAGAACTGTATAGGGCACTGAGCAATGTATAGAACTGTCCGATCATTATGTTGTACAACTGAAAGTTATGTATTATATAATATTGTATGTTCATTATATTTCAATAAAATAATTGGGATTTTTCAGCATATGTTTCACATGGTGTTAAAGCCATGAGTCTCTCACTTAAGAGATTTAGTTTAGATTGGATGAAATGCTACTACGCTCAGAATTTGAAGAGGGGAGGAAGTCCCAGGACAAGAGATTAAGAAGTCAGAGTCAATGAGATTTATGAAGCACCAATAAAATGTATTCACCTAGAACCAAAATTAGCAAGAGTTTTAAGAAGGAGCGACTAATCAACTATATTACATACACTGACAGACCAGTTAAGAGGAGGGCTGAGAGTTGAACATTGGATTTAGCAACTCTGACAAAAATAATGTCAGTTTAGTGATCAGAGTCAAAGCTGATAGAGTGAATTCAGTAGCTTATTCATCTTGCATAACTGACAATTTACATCAACTGAAGAGCAACTCCCCATTTCCCAGTTCCTCCAGCCCCTGGCAACCACCATCCTATCTCTTCATGATCCCGATGTCAATTTTTCTGAATATATATCCTGAACAAGTTCTAAAGATCCGTTGCATGAAGGAGTATCTATAGTTAACAATAATACATTTGCACTTAAAAAATTAAGAGAGTAGAGACTATGTACTAGCAAAAAAAACCAAACAAAAACAAAATTAAGGGGCCATAAAGAAAATGTGGATGTGATGGATAGGTCTAGTACTTTGATTGTGGTAACAGTCCCACCAGTATGTGCATATGTCCAAACTCATCAAATTGTATACATTAAACATATGAAGGCTTTATGAAATATAGCTCAATAAAGTGAAGGGTGAGGAAGAACATTGTAAGAGAGAAAACTTATGGGGCGCCTGGGTGGCTCAGTGGGTTAAGGCCTCTGCCTTTGGCTCAGGTCATAATCCCAGGGTCTTGGGATTGAGCCCCTCATCGGGCTCTCTGCTCAACAGGGAGCTTGCTTCCCTTCCTCTCTCTCTGCCTGCCTCTCTGCCTAATTGTGATCTCTGTCTGTCAAATAAATAAATAAATTCTTTTAAAAAACAATAAAAATAAAAAAAAGAAAGAAAACTTAGCAGGTTATCTAGAAAAATCTTTGTCACACCTTTGCCATAAATGAGGTTCTATTTACTCTTTCTCCTATTTTTCACAATGAACAGAGAATAGTTTTAATCAGCTTTTAAGTAAGGGGTGAAGGGTTTAGAATTTTCATCTCTGCCCTTTTTAAAAATGTAAAAGCCATTAGATAACTATAAAACATCCATTCCCATTCTTTGAAAGTTCTTTAAAGTGTTGTCAATCCTGAATTCATCAGATAATATTAATGTATGTAAACAAGATTGTATATCTCGCACTCCTATTTAAAGTAAGATTTGTTTGAACATTCAAAAATGCAGTTGTTAGGAATAATTTGATGTCTCTTTCTTCTTTAGTATATCAATAAGCTAATTGTGGTTAGCTGAATTCTCATTCAGCCTCTGTTCCATATTTAGTGGGAAAAAAACCCACAATTTTTCCTTAGATTTTTTTTTTTCACCTTTGGAAATTATAGTCCTTAGTCCTATAACTACTAAGATGTGCCCTTCTGCAGTGCCTTGGTAGCGCCATCAGTTAACCGCCTGAGTCTTGATTTTGGCTCAGATCCTGATATCAGGTTTGTGGGACTAAGCCCCACACTGGGCTCCCAATTCACTGTGGAGTCCGCTTGAGATTCTCTACCCCTCTCCCTCTGCCCCTCCCCCACATTCTTTCTCTTGCTCTCTAAAATGGATAAATTAAATTTTGAAAAAAAAATGTGTCTTTCCTCCCTCCCCCCCCAAGAAAAATTTTTTGACAAACTTATTCTTAAGAAGTATTTTTTAAGAGTAAATCTATTTCAATAGTAAACTCATCTTGCATGTTATTGAATCAGAACTAGAATTGAAGTGACTGAGAAACAGGAAATGACTGTTTGATCTTACCAAGAAAAGCTCAAAGTTAAGTAACTTATGATTAGTATCTATCCAAGTACTTTTCTTCCTCCTGTAGGTCACAGGATGACCTGGAGTAGACCTGATGTCTTGTGAACTTTTCTGTAACATAGTTACAGTTATGTGTCCAAGACATTTATTTTCTTGATGGTCTCAATCTTGTCATTAACATTCATTAAAAGGCAAACACAAATGTTAGATGCAATGTCTGGTGTTGACTATACAAATAACTATGTAAACTCGTGGATAATCAAGATATATTCACGTTTATATGCTAACTATAATTTGTAATATTCTTTTTTTTTAATTTTGTGGAATGAAAGTGGAATACTTCTTTTTTTTTTTTTAAAGATTTTATTTATTCATTTGATAGACAGAGATAACAAGTAGGCAGAGAGGCAGAGAGAGACAGAGGAGAAAGCAGGCTGTCCACAGAGCAGAGAGCCCAATGCGGGGCTCGATCCCATGACCCTGGGATCATGACCCGAGCCAAAGGCAGTGGCTTTAACCCACTGAGCCACCCAGGCGCCCCTAATTTGTAATATTCTAATAGTATTCTAAATATGTAGTAATTGGCTCAAAATAAATGATTAATGTCTTCTATATTCTAAAATTGGAAACTATTAAGTCATGAAATAATATGACATTCTCATCAGTAGTAA
Organism: Taxidea taxus jeffersonii; assembly: GCA_003697995.1. NCBI lineage: Eukaryota > Metazoa > Chordata > Mammalia > Carnivora > Mustelidae > Taxidea > Taxidea taxus. Next base: position 247,951 of record ML101465.1, on the reverse strand, counting down.
TCACTTTCATAATTCTCAATTACATTAAAATGGGGTAACAAATATTATATCTTACTATTTTAAAAAATAAATTCACCCAATTGTTTTTTCCTGATGGGTTGGGCTTTTGCCCCTGTCTCTTGCAGTTGGGAAGATGAGCTGGAATAGACTTGGTGTCCTGAGGTTTTTCTTTAATATGGTCATAGCCATGTGTCCAAGCTATTTATTTTCTTTATGACCTACAATATTTTTTCTTGAAGACTTGCTTAAAATTATATTGTATACTGAATAGGAAGAGATGTTGGCAAATAGGTTCTGTAACTGCTAATATTCCCTACTTATCCTGAAAATTAGCAGCCAAAGATGAGAAAAAAAATAGCATGCTTCTACTCATCAATGGAAATTCACACTGAGTCTCAGGAGAACAGAAAAAGGCAAGAGAAGTACCTTCAGAAATGTTGGCAGGGTGAGGAGGGTGAAGGTCTCAGTCCCAGAAATACTCAGGTCTTGATTAGAATTAATTTCAGAAAGACTCCTGATTGGCTTATCCAGCAAAGTGTCCTCTTTAAGGACTTATTAATGTTTCTTGTTGATGACTGGTATGATTTTGCAGTCGCTTTTTTTTTTTTGAAAAAAAAAATTCTTAAGATTTTATTTATTTATTTGTCAGAAACAGAGAGTACAAACAGGCAGAGCAGTAGGCAGAGGGAGAAGCAGGGTCCCCACCAGTCAAGGAGCCTGATGTAGGACTCGATCCCAGGACTCAGGCATCATGACCTGAGCCGAAGGCAAACACTGAACAGATTGAGCCACCCAGACATCCCTGCCGTCATCTTTTATAGCAAAGAATAATATTTTACACTGTTATGAATAAGGACTCTGTAAGATAATTTAAATTAACAATAATTATGTTGAGCAAAATAAGTCAACAAGAGAAAGACAATGGTCCTATGATCTCTCTGATTATGAGGAATTTGAGAGGCAGGGCAGGGGGTCACGGGGGGTAGGGAAGGAAAAAATGGTAAAAGATGGGACCGGGGAGGGAGACAAACCGAGGAGACTCTTAATCTCACGAAACAAACTGACGGTTGCTGGAGGGAGTCAGGGTGAGAGGAATAGGGTGGTGGGGTTATGGACATTGGGAGGTTATGTGCTATGGTGAGTGCTGTGAAGTGTGTAAGCCTGATGATTCACAAACCTGTACCCCTGAAGCAAATAATACATTATGTGTTAAGAAAAAAAAAGAAAAATCACAATTCATACCCATTAGGATACCTATTACAAAGTAAAATAATAATAATAATAATTCAACTCTCTCTGACCTCTTGTCTGCATCTCTATATCAAAATGGAAATCAGTACCACAATAGATGTAAACAGGATTCAAATCTATTATATTTGGTGTTTTATCCCCTCTTTATGGTGATAGGACATTATAATGTAGAAGATATCTTCAGTGTTATCTTCCCCCATTGACTAATCATGTAATAATTCTGTAATTCCCTTATCTATGCAGTCCATCTGTGCTTCATGCATTTAATACCCTCAAGTTTTAACAGTTCTTGCTTTCCATGTGTATTATCATTTAAGCAGCCTGTTAAAAAGTTTCATATTGCTCTCTCAATATTTGTAACAATAGAAGGACAAAAATTGCCTTTCTCGGGCACCTGGGTGGCTCAGTGGGTTAAGCTGCTGCCTTCGTCTCAGGTCATGATCTCAGGGTCCTGGGATCGAGTCCCGCATCGGGCTCTCTGCTCAGCAGGGAGCCTGCTTCCTCCTCTCTCTCTCTCTGCCTGCCTCTCTGCCTACTGGTGATCTCTGTAGAATAAATAAATAAAATGTTTAAAAAAAAATTGCCTTTCTCACAGTCCAGAACAATTTGGTAAAGTTCAGCTAACCAGCAATACCACCACCTCTTAAGATCTGTATTAGTTTCTTTTCATAACTGGTCTTAGCAAAAAATTTTCCATAGTTATTACTGGCTATAACTGTGCTACAAAGAAGGCTTATGTCATCATCCAATACTCTAATTACACAAGGGGTTAGTAAATTCTCACTGTTGTATAAAAAGCATTCTAAAGTGAACCTGAGCCCTACTGCAAGATTCTTCTGTTTTAGGACAGAATTCTTTTCATCATGAGGACTTTATATTAGTTAAGACAAGTTAGATTGCAGTTGACAGTGTGGTAGATTGCAAATATAGCCATAATGCTCCACCAATCTTCAGAGTATGCTCCTTTAAATTGTGATTTTGTGGTTCTTTCCATCAGTAATTGAAATTTGGGAGATGCCTGGGTGGCTTAGTCACCTAAGCAGCTGCCTTTGGCTCAGCTCATGATTCCACAGTCCTGGGATCGAGTTCCACATCGGGCTCCTTGTTCAGCACGGAGTCTGCTTCTCCCTCTGCCCCTCCCCCTGCTTGTGCATGCTCTCTCTCTGACAGATGGATAAATAAAATCTTTAAATTTTTTTTTTTTAAAGAATTGGAATTTGGGGCACCTGGGTGGCTCCGTCACTTAAGTGTCCAACTTGATATCAGCTCAGGTCTTGATCTCAGGGTCATGAGTTCAAACCCTGAATTAGGCTCCCTGCTGGGTATCAAGGTAAAAGAAAGAAAGAAAGGGAGGGAGGGAGGGAGGAAGGAAGGAAGAAAGAGGGAGAAAGGAAGGGAGAAAGGAAGGAAAGGAAAGGAGGAAGGGAGGAAGGAAGGAAGGAAGGCAGCAGGCAGGCAGCCAGCCAGCATTTATTCTACATCCTTTGAATCTGGGTTGGCTTTGTGACTTCCTTTCCCAAGAGAATGGTGTTAGATGGAACAGTATATAAGTCCCAAGCCTATATTTCAGGTGGCCCTGCTGTCTTCCTTTCCTTCTTCTAGAGATGTTCCAGCTGTAATTTGAACAAATGTGGACTAGCTTTCTGGAGGTAGAGAAACCATATGGTGCACAGAAAAGGCATCGATCAGAAATTGTCCTAGTCTAACTAGGGATTAGCTGATATGTTACGTGACTACAAAGATGTAGAAGCCAGTGCTGCCAACATAAGGGTGCCTTCCTAATGTTAGATCAGCAGACTTGTTCAGTTGACTCACAGCCTTAAGCAATAATAAAATGTTTTAAGACAGTAGGTTTTATGGTGCACGTTAAGCATCAAAAGCTAACTGACTCAGGTAGAAAGAAACCCAAGAAAAGGGGAAAAATTATTGTAATCTTAGTGAGATACAACATCAGCTATGGGAATGTCAGTGAGGAATGCCCCTTAGGAATTACCAGAACCAGGTGTCAGATGTTTTTAGGACTCTTCTGTGTATCGGTCAACTAAGGCTAGGGTTACGTTGCACAAAAGGACAGCTCCTTGGGAACACTACTGAGAATACCGCCAGAAAAAGAGGTTTAGGAGGGGTGCCTGGGAGGCTCAGTGGATTAAAGCCTTTGCCTTCAGCTCAGGTCATGATCTCAGGGTCCTGGGATGGAGACCCGCATCGGGCTCTCTGCTGAGCAGTGAGCCTGCTTCCTCCCTCTCACTCTGCCTGCCTCTCTGCCTACTTGTGATCTCTCTCTGTCAAATAAATAAATAAAATCTTTAAAAAAAAAAGAGGTTTAGGAAAGAAAATCATTATCACAAAATCTTGTTCAGGTGTGAGAAGACCTGTGGTGTTGGTCACAGATAATACATCATCCATTAATACCCATCCCTGCTACTATACAGACTACCCCTGTGGTTCCTGATATATATTTTTTTCTATTATACCATCCTCTTATATGAACCTGTCTATGTATCTGAATTTCCTCTTTCACCTAGTTCCTTACTTTAATACTCTTCCAACTCCTAGCTGATTTTGGCAGAAGAAAGTTTCTCATACCATATATGATAATCTCTCATAGTAGCAAAATCTAGAATATAGAAGGATCCCTTTCTAATATTCAAGAGTCTAGAATCCATGGGGCTCAAGAAAATAAATTACCTATTATGTGCAAGGTAGCCAGTCAAAGGAAACAAACACATTCTTCGAATGCCATGTCAATTTATGTTCTGGCTCAATCACCTTATGATTAATTTTCACCAAGCATATGTTCATAGAATTCATGTAAGTCCAGGAAAAAATACAGAAAAATTTTAAGTCTAAGACTTGAGTCACTGACTACATTTTTCCTGAAAATGAGTGAGTTATCTGGCTTGTCAAGATAGGACCTAAAAAGTATGTTAAATTGTTTTATTACAAAATATATTTGTTTCATAAAACCAAGAATATAAAGACATTTTAAAAATTCCCATTATTCATGAATTTTAGATTTGAAAAATTTTAGATTAAAAATTATAGTTAAGTTTTCTCTAAACTTAAAACACAAAATCAAACCTTTGAATCTATTATGTTTCTGAAAGGGTATGAATAAAGATTGCATTTTTGGGGCTCCATCAATGTTAATGAATTATAGTCACTCTTGTGCAACTCAAGGATGGTAATCAATTTTCAAAAGTGTAAGGTATTCCTAGATTTGGTGGTTCTGAAAAGATTCATGTTGTGTGTTTTGGGCTACATTTTGGAATTGATTGATCAGTCTAGAAAATAATAAAACCAAGTATATATACTTGTACTCTGGAGGGTTCATTTCATATTATTTTCAAATGATCAGTTTCATCTAATGTCATTTTTTTTACAAGATCAATGTTTACAATGTATGGTAATTTCAAATTACTTAAAGAAAAGATGATGAGAAGTTTGTGACAAAAATTGAATGTATTATATATGTTGTAAAATGCTACTTCCAGCTTGAGCCTATACATTCACAAAATAAATAAATGGACACAATATTACTTAATATTGCTTTTCTCTTTGTATTTTCTGTTTATGTCCATTGTCAGTTCATTTATACATTATACATCAGATATAATGTATAATTATGTATACTTGTATAATTATACACATTATACATCAAAACATATATCCTTCAAGCAATTTGAAGAAATTTTTTTTCAAAAATTTGAAAAAAAAGCACTTTTTAAAACTAGTAGGTTTTTTCCTTTTTCTTTCTTTCTTTCTTTCTTTTTTTTTTTTTTTTGAGAGAAATAGAGAGGGTATGAGTAAGGGGAGAGAGAATCTTAAGCGGGACCCAAGCTCAGTGCAAAGCCCAATGTGGGGTTTGATCTCACAGATCACAGATCTCAGATCACAACCTGAGCCGAAATCCATAGTCAGTGGGTTAAGTGATTGAGACACCCAGGCACCCCCAAAACTAGTGGAATTTCTAATCAAAGTTATTTCACTGAAGAGCCCTACTTAATTTTATCCAAAACCACAGTGTTTAGAAACAGGAATCTGGGAACTACATGCGCAGTGTTGCTGAGAGCTACTGTGATCGTAATCTTACTCTCTCTTGGAAGCCAATCTCTGCCTTTTGGGGCAATTCTTACATAGGAGAGGATCTCTCATCTTTCCTTCAGAAGTAGAGAATCTCCACATTTTCCTCCCTTCAGCCAGTGGCAAACATTTTCTGGATTTTGTTTTGTCTTTTGTTCCTCTCCTCTAGCCACGTAGGACCTTCCCATGTGCTCACAGAGATTGCTGCCTTCCCCAGTAGCTTCAAGTGTTTGTTCTGGAGAGAACTGTCCTTCTGGGCCATTTTTCTTCCTTCAATGTCAGCAAATTTTATCCTTTAGGTCTGTACTGTTGAGGGAGGCTTTCTTCCGTGCCTGTCTTACCCTAACCATCCTCCTAAGTAGGCAGTAGAGATCTAGGAAGAAAGTCTGTTAATGCACCCTAACTTCTTTAGTGTCTGAAGCTCACTCTCCACACTCAATGTTTAGCACCTTTTTAAGTATCGTGTCTGCATTATTTTCCAATTACACCCAATCATGATGTGTTTGGAGTCCATTTGGCTCGTGCTTTGCCAATGTTGGTGTTCCATTTCTCTTTGAAGGGGCCGTGTCTGTAAGAATTCAGGCTACTTGTTTGCCCTGAAACCTCTGTTCTCCAAAAATCCAAGGAAAATTAATTCTTTTTAATCCAGCTTTTTCTTGTTGTGAGGACAGCAGTGACAGCAGTGACTGGTCTTACCAGCTTTCCATCCTTTGTGGAATTGAACCCAGGAAGACAATTTTGAGAGTTGTTCCACTAAGTTTCTTAGAGGACCCCAGTTAGATTAAACCCCTATTGCCCCCAGCATAATACCTACTCTTCGATGACCCTTTACTGATTTTTCAAACTTTCCTGTCACTTTCTCCTGCTTCCTCTACTCCTCACATCTTTACGGGATTTCCTCCTCCCTAAAAAAAAAAATACCATCACTGGTGGGTGAAAATAACTTGGCTTAATATCAGCAGTAAATTAATAAGCTATCTTTCTAACACTGTTCTAAAATCATTTGTTCGATATATTGCCTAGCCCTCCATATTCCTGAACTGTGTACTATTTCTTATAATTCTGTCATAAATTATGTTCTCTTTTACTTAAAATTCTATGTGTATAAAGACCTATAAGAAAGATGTTTGAGTTAAATAAGAATTTCATTTAACTATAAGCACAAACCTTAAAAACAACCCATTCCACCAAATTCATGTAGAAATAGCTACATCAGAAAAAGGCTATGCACTAGGAAAAAAATATGTAACATGTTTTCTATAAATTTCATGGATTATGGCAGTAAGCACATAAATCTGAGTTTTGGCATTGAATTTTTTGACAAGAGGCTCAGAGCTCAACTCTTTTATCTGAAGTTCTCTGGCCTTGAAAATATAGTCCTATTTTGTGAGAAAAGAACTTCCCAGAATGTTGTAAATGCATTTTGGCTTGAGGTAGATATGAAAAGGTCTAGGAATAGATTGTTTGGGCTTTAGAATTCTATCCTTAAAGTCAGATAAAATAAAGAATGAGAAACAAAAATAACTTTAGATTTCCAAAAAATATTTTTGGGTAAATTGCCACTTATATCTTAATGTAGAACTTTTATTTAAAACTAAGACTTATTTAGAATGAATGTTTTGAGATTCAGAAAATATCCTACTGTTTTCTAATTTTAAATAGTGTATGTCTACAATAATTTATTAAAAATATGACCAAATTATGGCTATACCTTTCTTCCATCTGAAGTCTATTTGAAATCAAGATATAATTGTAATGTAATTATTTATAAGAGAATTAAGGAGAGTATTTGATTTTGTTTTGCTTGGCTTAGCTTAGAAAGCAAATCAAACTTTTAAGTAGAAGAACATTTTATTGCTTATATAATCAGGCATTTCCATAATGACCAAATATATTTAGAGTCAGAGGGAGAACTGGCAGTTGATAATTTGGGGAGAAGCGGTGGATCTCACTTCCTGTGATTTAAAAAACTAATAAATTTCCTGATTTTTAGGTAGAATTAACTTTTTTTGGTACAACAAACACTGACTATTCGCATCAACTTTTCAGTTGGAAAATTTAAAGAAATTTTAAAGGAACTAGAAGATAATTAATAACTATATTTTATTTCTTAAATACGGCTTACTAGTTTTCCTCATAGTGTACATCCCATTTCACATAATTTAAATATATGATCCAACCATAGGTTAATCTTTCTCTTGAGACTAATGATAAAATCTGAATTGATACTGAACATTCTGCTACAATAAAAGAAAATCACAGCAGAAGGGCAAAAATAAGTGGCAAAAACATAGACTTTTTCATCCTCTATGTCAAGTTATTCCTCATCTGAAAACAGATTTTGTAATGTGATTTATTCTTATCAAAATGGAATATAAAATATATTTAATATTATGAATGTAAGTTTCTCAATGGAGATTTAATTTTGCCTTCATTATCCATACAAAATGATTGTACTGATTTTTACTATTTTTTTATTTTTATTTTTACTATTTTATTAATGAGCTTTGCATAGAAGACAAAAAGGACAGCACTAATAATGGTGATGGTACAGCATAAAGAAGTAGAGAGAGGGGCGCCTGGGTGGCTCAGTGGGTTAAAGCCTCTGCCTTCGGCTCAGGTCATGGTCCCAGGATCCTGGGATCGAGCCCTGCATCAGGCTCTCTGCTCAGCAGGGAGCCTGCTTCCCTCTCTCTCTCTCTATCTGCCTGCTTCTCTGCCTACTTGTGATCTCTGTCTGTCAAATAAATAAATAAAATCTTAAAAAAAAAAGAAATAGAAACATAGAGAGACAAATTTAAATGGTTATGAAAATTACTGTGTAGCTTATCTATATACATTGAATAATGAATGACTGAAAAAATAATTTACCCTACTCTTACAAAAGCTCCCTGTGTTACATTCTGAAAATCATTTTTTGCAATTGAATTCATGTTCCCAGAGAGTATTTATGAAGGAGGACAAGTTACATGAAACAAAAAGAAACAAAAAAACCACTTTGGGTATTACATAAAAAAGGTCTGATTTAGAATTAACTAAAAATAAAAACAAATGATACATCCAATTTTGTAACTCTTCTGTAAACAAACAAAGAGAAGTTTCTGTATTTGAGTTTCACAGCAAGGGGATGAATTAATAGGAAAGAGGAGTCTGGTGAGCCCAGGAATCAAGCACTGAAAGGTTTCACACCCATAAATATATGAACACAAACCAGGACCCACAAAGATCCATAAACAAAATACTATCTTGGGAATTAGGTATTAAACCAGTTTGTTAATTGCATAATAATCATCTGCATAATAATATGTAAAATAGTTGTTCTTTAAAGTTACATATCAGAAATTAGCTATACTGAATATTTTTCTCATAGTAACATGTGTCTCTCTATAGCACTTGTTACACCTATAATTTTAAAATAGTTTTTTGTAACTATTTACCTAATATCTCTTTATTCATAAAATCACTGGTGACATGGATCAAAGTCGTGTCTGTCCATCATAACCTCAATGTGTAGCCTAGTGCCTACAACATGTAGACACTTAATAAGTATCTGCTGAATAAATCTGAATGTTTAAAGAAACGAAAGGATGTGTCCTTGAGTGCATCACAGTTTTCCAAACAGTGATAGAAATATAAATAACTTTTCTTGGTATAAGATCAGTACTGAGCTCTAAGTGAAAATTCCAGATGTTCAGTAGATATTTCTATCAGAATACCTCACAACTCAAGACAGTAAAGTAACTAAAGTCTTTGGATTAAATTTAAGATGTTTATGACTCAAGAAAAATGAACAACTACCTTTCTACTTATACAGTATAAAAAGCAAATACTGCTATGAAACCAGCATGAGTTTTTGTAAGTACTGGATATTATTCCCCTTTAAGGAAAGCTTATTATACTCGCTATAAATATATATATTTATTTATAAATATATTTATAAATATAAAATATATAAAAATTTATATTTATAAATATATTTATTAATAAATATATTTATAGCAAGTATAATAAGCTTTCCTTAAAGGGGAATAATACACTATATATATATATAGTGATTGAATTGTTCAGCTATTGATTATTTTGACTGTATGTACATATATGTACATATATATGTATATATATATGCACATATATACATGTGTGTGTATGTATGTGTGTGTGTCATCTATCATTTGCTTACAGCAACTTAATATTCAATGACCAAAATAGAAATCCTCAAAGAATGAGGTTTGACTTCTAGCAGACTAAGCAGACAATGACCACTAAACATAATCAATAAGTTGTATGTCAGAACGTGTCAAGTACTATAAAAAAGTAGAGTAGGATGGAGAGTTCAGTATTAGGGGGAACAGGCTGCAGTTTTTAAAAAGACAGTGAGACAACTTCAAGAAGGTTCATTTGGACACAAACATGTAGGCAGTGAGGGTGTTAGCCATGTGAATATTCAGGAGAATAAGCCAAGTACAGAGAAAAGCAAGAGCAAAGGCCCTGTGGTAAAAGCAACCATGATGTAAACAGAGAGGCCTGTGTGGCTGGAATTGGGTGAATCAGAGCAATCACGTAGGAACTGCTGTATTTTTTAAATCTTCTGATATATTTTCTTAGTTGTTAAGACCCTGATGAAAACATTTTAGTGTAAAAGAAAGCAATATATTTTAAATTATTTAATATTCAATTTTGCTTGTATGTCTCATACAGCTTATAAAGACCAGCAGTATTCTGAAAGAACTTATTTATGATGTTTCTTCCATAAGTGATAGAGGTTCATATGATTTTCTTTCACAGCATCATGTCTCTTAACTGATACTATCTTAAATCAAACTTACATCCCCCTCTCCCAATCCAAATTTATTTCAGACTTTCCTATTTGGTGATGGTCATGTAAGAACAGAACAGCATAGTTATCTTTCACTTTTTTGTCTCCCTAATTACTCTTATCTGTTTAACCACCAAGACTTGCTCAGGTGTTCTCTAAAAACAGTCTCTTTCATTCTCAGCTCTAATTCTTTAGCTCGGTTTTTATCCCATAACACTCTATCCTAACAGCCTTCATACAGCCTCCCAGCTTCTCATTCACTACCCATTTCTTACACCACTTTCACATTCATTGCGGTTGAGTGTACGATCCTCCATCAAACTATTCCAGCAGGACAAACTGGTAACTGGTGGAAGGTGTTACTGCAGCTCTTGAATCTCATCACCGATCACCACCCCCACTTCCTTTATGTCCTATATTAATTGGGTAGTAATTTAGTCCTGACTCCATGTGGGGCTAACTGTATGTTAACACACACCAGCATGGTATTTTTAGTGGTTTTTCAATATGCTTAAGCCAAAATGCTCACTTCTAGTGCTGACTGAAGCAGGAGAAAAGTAATGAGAAACTGGATTTATGACCATATTTAAGAGACAAGATCGTAAAGGTGAGAATAATTGCGGGGTGGGAAATTTGCAGGATAAACAGAGTTAGGAAGTAAAGGTTGATGCAACACACCAAAAAGTGACATCATCTCCCCAGGAAACCAAAGAAAAGCAAGGTTCCCAGGTGCTTCAGAAGAAAAGACAACATCTTTTTCAACAAAGATTGGATTACATTTGTTTGCAGTGGTTTTATGAATAAGGTATATAAAATATCCCATAGTTTGAAATGTCAAAGATATAAAAATATCAAATCTGTGAAAAGGAAAGTCTAGAATGGAAGAGGTATAGCTGTGCCCTTGTCATATTCCATTAAAATTTAACTGAACTTGGATTAAATGTCTAAAGAAAAGGGTGAAATAAGAAATAGAACTTAGACACAGACAGAGTTGCTTTCCATTCACATAAAAGAGAAATCAGTTTCCAACAAGTGGATGATTTTTCTTTACATGGCATTTTTTTTTACCCCAAATACTCAACCATTCTATATCTTAAAACTTAACACATAATGCATAACCTTCAAATAATTTGTGCTATATAACCAGAGTTATAACGTTGAATGACTTGGTGAGCTAGCATAATGTCATGAAGACAAGGCTAAGCCACATGGCCTAGATTTGAGGGTCAAGTAAATGTAATTTTAGGCAAGACATTTTATCTTGATAGGTTTCACTGATCTACATTTGAAATGATTATGTTGCTTTGTTGATCTCTGGGGCCCAGTCCTGGAAAAGAGTGCCTTGAGAACAAAGAAAGAAAAATAAATAAATACACACACACACACACACACACACGTGTGTGTGTGTGTGTGTATATGGAATATATATATATTTTTTATATGTATATATTGAGAGCCACATAATTCAATTGGAAAGTATAACACAGCTCACTTACTTCAATTATTTCTACTAAATCAATGATTTGTGGATCTGTGGTCAGGCAATTCTCCCAAGGTCATTCTTACATGTAATGTTCACTTTATGTGAAACCAAACAGTAATTTAAGGAGCTCCAGAGTATGTGACTCCATTACAAAAATCTACTTGGCTGCATTTGTTAGAATTAAGAATGAGAAAAAATTAATGTTTCCCGCAGAACATTAGTTTCTTAAAATGCTAAACACACAAATACTTCTGTTCTTTTTTCTATCCTATCAACATGGTCGTAATTAAGTTATTGCCTTAAATTCAATATGGAAAAAACATTCAATATGGATGGCATGCATATTCATGAAAGTGATCTAAGTCTCCTCAACAGGAGGATAGAATATATATCTTATAATTTTTGTCAATTCTTAAGTTAAATACATTAAAAATTGTCATGTATATAAAGTTTTTATAACTGGGGTAAAAACTATGTGCAAAAATACCATGTTACACTTTTTACTATATTACAAAGTTAAAATACAGAATTTAAAAAGATTATTTTAATATAATTTTAATGATTTTAGGAAGCATGTGGTCTGAAACTCACTCTCTCACTCTCTCAGCTCTCTATGGGGAAGATTCAAACAAAGCCATAAGGAAAATCTAAAATAAATGGGTAGCAAACCCATCCCACAGAACACTTCTGTGGCAAGAAGAATTCTAAGATGGACCCATGATCTCCACTTTCTGTCATTACATCCATGATTGATATACATTATATGATAAAAGATATTTTGCAGATGTAATTACAGTTACTAATCAATTGACCACATGATCGACAGATTATCTGGGTGGATCAAGCCTAATCAGATGAGTCCTCAGGCTGATAATGAAAGAAGAAGTAAGAGAAATCTAAGTTCAAGAAGTATATTATGAGGGAGAAAGAAGGAGGGAAAGAGATTTCATTGCTGGTTTAAAGATGGAGGAGGTTGGGGCGCCTGGGTGGCTCAGTGGGTTAAAGCCTCTGCCTTCGGCTCAGGTCATGGTCTCAGGGTCCTGGGATCGAGCCCCACATCGGGCTCTCTGCTCAGCGGGGAGCCTGCTTCCTCCTCTCTCTCTGTCTCCCTCTCTGCCTACTTGCAATCTCTATCAAATAAATTTAAAAAAAAAAGATGGAGGAAGTTATATGGAAAGTTGAGTCAGTTCTAGAAGCAGAGAATGATCCTAGTTGACATCCAACAAGAAAATTAAGACCTAGTCCTATGACAGACTGTACTGAATTCTACCAAAAAACCTTAAGGACCTTGAAAATAGGTTCTTTCCCAAAGCCCCCAAAAGTAAGAGGCTATTCCAGTGACACGGATCTCAAACTTGTGAGACATTAGGTAGAGCACCCAGTAATGCCCACTCAAACTTTTGACCTACAGAACTGTGCAATAATAAGTGGGTGGTGTCCTAAGCTTCTAAGTTTGTGGCAAATTGTCAGGCAAAAATAGGAAACTACTATTACATCTAAAGCCTCAGGTTCATACCACATATAAAAATAATCAGTAAATTGATTAGAAACCTAAGGGGAAAAAACAAGGCTCTATTAAAAAAAAAAGTATGGGAAAATGTCTTATGACCTGAGATTTTTTTTTTAAGTTTTTTTAAAGAGAAAAATTAAGAAACACAAAAACTAAGGAAAACATTAATAAATTTGAATACACTGAAAATCTCAAAAAAAAGTCATATTCAAAGTAGAAAGACAAATTGCACTCTGCAAGAAGACAATTTTAATGGGGACGCCTGGGTGGCTCAGTTGGTTAAGCGGCTGCCTTCGGCTCAGGTCATGATCCCATCATCCTGGGATCGAGTCCCACATCAGGATCCTTGCTCGGCAGGGAGGCTGCTTGTCTCTCTGTCTCTTCCTGTCATTCTGTCTGCCTGTGCTCGCTCCCGCTCTCTCTCTGATAAATAAATAAAATCTTAAAAAAAAAAAAGAAGACAATTTTAACATATATTATTTAAAATTATAATGTTGTGATTATAATACATTTAAAGACATGAAAAATCATTAAAAGTCAATCCAATTGGAAAATCATGCAAAAAGAGAAATTATATAAAAACAACTGGTTTCTACCTACATGAAAATTGCTCAGTATCAAAAGTGGAGAAATGAAATTTTTTTAGAAAGTGATATATTGGGACGCCTGGGTAGCTCAGTTGGTTAAGCGGCTGCCTTCAGCTCAGGTCATGATCCCAGTGTCCTGGGATCGAATCCCACATCGGGCTCCTTGCTCGGCAGGGAGCCTGCTTCTCCCTCTGCCTCTGCCTGCCTCTCTGTCTGCCTGTGCTCTCTCTCTCTCTCTAACTAATAAATAAATAAAATCTTAAAAAAAAAAAAAAAAGAAAGTGATATATTATTTATGCCCACCATATTGACCAAAATTGAAGTTTCTTGATGTGAAACAGTCTGGGTATCAAAGAAAACTTTATATGATATTTTGGAAACTGAATTATTGTACTTACTTTGGAATCTAATTTGAGATTATCTGACAATGTTGAAGGTACCAATTTCCACTAGTCAAATATCTTATTTCTAGGTTACTCCTAAGAGAAACTTTCACATAGATTCATGTGAAGAATTCCAACTTTGCTTCTAGCAAAAAATTGTTGCCTTCTTAAATTGTGGTCTTCCAGCAGAATGTGTAAGATAGGAATGATATTAAGGTACAAGCATGAGACACTGCTCATTTTAAGTAAGTCCCAAGATCCTAAAATTCTGAATACATTATTTTTGAGCATTACATGGGATTTTTTCCCCATTTCTCTCTTTTTTTTAAGATTTTATTTATTTATTAGTTAGAGAGAGAGCACAGGCAGACAGAGAGGCAGGCAGAGGCAGAGGGAGGAGCAGGCTCCCTGCCGAGCAAGGAGCCCGATGTGGGACTTCATCCCAGGACGCTGGGATCATAACCTGAGCCGAAGGCAGCCGTTTAACCAACTGAGCCACCCAGACATTCCCCCATTTCTCTTTTAAATACAACTTTTCTAACATTAAGCCAACACATACCTACACACACACACACACACACACACACACACGTGCCTTTCCCCAACAGTCAATTTATTTATCTGGCAAATAAAAGTACTTTATAACTCCACATAAGTATAATTTTAAGAGGTATTCTGGGAAAGCTTTCCTCAAATCATGAGTCACAGCACCAAAGATTCATCATAGGACTTCCTTCTTTCCCTGATTATTCATGAAGGATAAAGGGTGGCATTGGATATGGGTTAAATTGGTCTTTATTTGAATTATCTGAATTAGAAATACTTTGGACAATGGTCCATTAAGAGTAATGGCGATTCTGGCTTAACAACCAACAATCTTTAATAACTCAGATATTACCAACAAAATATTGTTTTGAGACAAGGCCTTATTTTTTATTATTTTATTATTTTTTCTTTGTTTAAGGGATTAAACTCATGACCCTGAGATCAAGACCTGAGCTGAGATCAAGAGTCAGACACTTAAACAACTGAGCCACCAAGGTGCTCTTGAGAGAAGATTTTATTAAAAGAAGGTGAAGAGAGCTTTCGGAAGAAATTTTGAAAAATAAGGAGACTTTTAAAAATATAATTAAATGCAGGGTGAGAGACACCAGAGAGTCAGGAGGGACATGTCCACTCCTCTTGTTGCATGCTTTTTCAGGGCGTTTGCACTCTTTCTTCCTTTTACAGCCTCCTTTACCCACTTTTACTCCAGTGAAGGTATTTTGCTCTTAATCAACTCCTACCTCTTCATACAGAGTATAACCAGAACCAAAGCTGAATACTCCTATGTCAATGCCACCAAACTCCCATTCAAGGGAACCAAGGCTAAGAGTAAGAAGAAAAAGAGTAAAGAGAAGAAGAAGAAAAAACAGAAAAGGATGAAGAAACTCAACTTGGTATTGTTATAATCTGTTGGACCATAACAAACTTTGATGAAATTTCAGGGACCAGAGCAACTGAAATGGATAAAGTATGAATGTATGAATGTACATACATACACTTGAGAATGGACTTTTTATACTGGGAGCACCACATAAAGATACTGATAAGGGCCTTAGTCCTTCAGAGCAGTTTACAACTATCATCCTGCCTGATTCCTGAATTACACTGAAATCTGGCTATGTCTCCACTGATACCTTGGTATCAATTCACGTGGACTTGTTCTGGGGTTTTGGGATGCAACTGGACCACGACAACAATGGGAACTGGTCTTTCAGGATGAGAAAAAGGTTTTATTAGCCTCAAATACTGCTTTAATAGATGCAATGAAGCAGGCAATATGGGGGCAAAAAGTAAAACATCAGAAGAAGAAGAAAAATAAAGATTAGATCCTGTGCTGAAAGAGAAACCAAGAAAAAAGATGATATTCCAGAAGAGGACAAAAGAAATGTTAGATAATGTGAAATCAGTTGTGTAAAGAAATGTCAGAGTTTCTAAGACCACAAACTTAAAATAAGTAAAGAAGACAGTAAAACTCTCAAAAGGCCTAGAATGATGGATTTTTCATCAATCACTTCTGGACAGAACAAAATTGAAAGCTGATAGATACTGCAAATGACCAGAACTTTTGTTTGTCTCTTTCTGTTTGTTTTTCTCTAAATAAAATAGTCAGTGGAAGTGTTTTACAGGATACACACATACACACCCACAATACATAAAATTAAGTGCAAACATTTATATTCATCCTTAGAGTATTTTATTAGCTGGCTCCAAATTTTTCAAGTTATCCTAAATAAAATTCAGAGTTTAAAACTTGTTTTCTTTCTTTCCTCCACCCATGGAGGGTTCTTAGTAAGGTAGTTAAGATCTACTTCATGAGAATTTATACTCTTGGAGTAGATAGATTTCTATTTCTCCTGATGATTACAGCTAAAACCCCTGAAGACACACATTTTTTTTCCTGGGTTTACATAGGTATTAAATATATAAAGGAAACCTAAAAAGAATTTGAAAGGTGGAAAGAAGGCAGAAAAAGCTAGGAATCTTGACCCTTGAGAAATTATATGTGATGATTTTCCTAGGATTTCTTTATAACATGTATAAACAAGACTGGGTGCTAGAGAAACTGGCAACATAGAAAAACCAAGAAACATAGAAAAAAAAATCTCTCATGGTGTTACTTGAGTCATGTGAAAAGCAGAAATTCTACCCCCACCCAATAGTAATAAAATGCCCCTCTTGTCCCCACGGGGGTGATATCAAGGAGGCTGACCTGAAAGGGTGGGACTTTCCCCACATTTTGGAAGTAATGATCTTCATTCACACAGCATCAGTGGAAGCAGTGTCAAGAGCAGTAACAAAGGAGTGGTACTGAGAGAAGCCTAGTGGGGGGTCTAAACTCTCAACCTGGGCAAACAGTAATGATGGTTCTCTGCCCACCACCTCAGGATATCAGTGGAAGCTGAACAGGAAACCTGGACTTCCATTCACATGTGAAAGTAACAGGCATTGTTTTTTTCCTTCTTGAAACAACTGTATTAAAAATTAGAGTGTCTCATAAAATAAACAGAAAGCCTTACTAAAGAAATAGAAGATATAAACAAGAAACAAATGGAAACTGAAAGACATAAAACCACAGTAACAAAAATTTTAAATCCCAATGGATGTATTTCACACAATGAATAGGACAGAAGAATAATTATTAGACTGGAAGATAGAACAGAAATTACCTAACATGGAAGACACTAGGAGATGGAGAGGAGAAGTGAGTTTGGGAGAATCAGAGGGGGGAACAAGCCATGAAAGACTGTGTACTCTGAGAAACAAACTGAAGGTTTTGGAGGGGAGGCAGGGGGCTGAGTGAGCCTGGTGATGGGTGTGATGGAGGGCATGTATTGCATGGAGCACTGGGTGTGGTTCATAAACAATGAATTTTGGAACACTGAAAAAAAAAATTTAAAAAACTTAAAAGAAATTACCTGGCCTGAACAACAGAGAGAAAATGCACTTTAAAACAAAATAAAACAAAACAAAAACAAAAGAGGGACAGAGCCTGAGGGACATGTAGGACTATAATAAAAGATCTAAAATCCCAGGAGGAAAGGAGAAGGAAGCAGATGGGACTAAAAAAACATTCAATAAAATAATGGTTAAAAACTTCTTAAATTTGGCAAAAAAATCCCACAAAACTATGGATTTAAGAAGCTGAGCAAACTCTAATAAGGATAAATCATAGCAAGATGGATTAAATTAAACTTCTGAAAAATTAAAGACAGAAAACAAATCTTCAAAGTAGTGGGGTGGAGAGCAGAAAACCCATCTTAACTCCAGGGGAAAATTAATCCTAATGAAAACAGAGAAGAAATAAGCAAAGGACCATAAGAAAGAGGCACTGTATTTCCAAGTTATGAATAAAAGAACTTTCAATCCAGAATCTTATATTCAGTGAAAATACACTTTAGTAAAGAGGGGGAAATCAAGATATAATTGGATGAAGGAAAACTAGAATTTGTCATAGATATGTATATATATGCATGCCATACACACATGCACACACACACACTAAGAGAATGGCTAAAGAAAATTCTCTCAACAGAAAGGAAATTATAAAAGAATGAAACTTAGAACATCAAAAAGGAAAAAACATGAAAAACATGATAAATAAACATAAGGATAAATACAACAGACTTTCTAAGTCTTGATATTTATAATTTATATTTGAAATATATATGTATATAATATAGTAATAGATTAAATAAGTATGTATGTGTAACACCTAGAGTAATTACTAAAAGAGCTACACAAAGGGATACACTCAAAAACAATAGTGCTAAATAAAAAGGGAACTTGTAAATTTGTTCAAGGAACCCAAAGAGAGGCAGAAACAATAAAACAGAAACAAACAAGCAAAAAAAAAACCATCAGAAACAGAAAACAAAAACAAGAAATGGTGGACTTCAGTCCTAAAATTATCAGTTTTATATTAAACATAGATGTTTTAAATACAGAAGGTAAAAGAGAATTGCAGAGTGGTTAATGACATGAACTTAACTAAATGTCTATCTAAGAAACTCACTTCCAGAAAATGATACAGGGATGTTAAAAATAAAACTATGGAAAAGAATAGATCATGAGCATATTAACCAAAAGGAAGGATGAATGGCTATCTTAATGTCATATAAAGTAGAATTCAGAACCAAGAAAATTACCAGAGAAAGAAAGGGACATTACATATTGGTAAGATAATCTATTTACCAAGAAGATACAGCAATCCTAAATGCACCAAACAGAAGTGCTGCAAAATATGTGAAGTAATCACTCATAAACAGGGAGGAGAAGTAGAAAAATACTCAATTACAGCTGGAGTTTTCCCTCTTCTCAACAAGTGTTAGAGGAACTAGAGAGAAAATTAGTAAGGGTATAGAAGAACACAACAATACCATCAACCAACAGGATATCATAAACATTACAGAAAATTCCACCCTGCAACACCAGAATATACATTATTCTAAGTTCCTATACAACAAATACCAAAAAATACCATGCCCTGGGCCATAAAACAAACCTCAATATATCTGAAATAACTGAAATAATTCAGAATATATATAACTACAATGGAATCAGTCTAGAAATCAATTGAGAATGATAACAGAAAAATCCCCAAACACTTGGCCATTGAACAACATACTTCTAAATAACCCATTCATCAAAGAGCAAATCTCAGAAGAAATTTCTAAAAATGCATTAATGCATTTTGATGCATTTAGAAATTGAAAACACAACCTATACAAATTTTTAAGACACAAAGCAGTGCTGCAAGGGAAATTTATAGTACTAACTGCTTACATTAAAAAAAAAAAAAAAAAAGTAGGGGCTCCTGGGTGGCTCAGTGGGTTAAAGCCTCTGTCTTCGGCTCGGGTCATGATCTCAGGGTCCTGGGATCGAGCCCCACATCGGGCCTCTCTGCTCAGCGGAGAGCCTGCTTCCCTTCCTCTCTCTGCCTGCCTCTCTGCCTACTTGTGATCTGTCTGTCAAATAAATAAATAAAAATCTTAAAAAAAAATAAAGATGATCACTATGCCAAAGTGGCATATTTTGGAAAAAAAAAAAAAAGTAAAATCTCTAAATAAGAATCTAAACTTTCATTAGAGAAACTAAATATAAGAAGAACAAAATAAACCTTAAAACAAGCAGAAGGAATGGAGTAAGAGCCCATTAAAATTAATGAATTTGAAAAAACAAATGTAATTGAGAAAATCAACAAAACAAAGAGCCGATTCTTTGTAAAGATCAATAAAATTAACAAGCTTCTAGCAATATTGACAAAGAAGAGAGAAGACAGAAATTAGCGATATCAACAATGAAATGAGATTTCACTACAGACACCTCATTATTAAAAATACAAGGTAATAATAAAAACAACCCTACACAGATAGATTGGACAACTTAGATGAAGTGAAATAATTCATTAAAAAAATAACTTAAGTCACCCATTATGAAACAGAAGTTTTGAAAAGCTTTATAATTACTAAAGAAATTGGATTCATAACTTTAAAATCCCCTGAAAAGAAATTTCCAGGTCCAGATAATTTCCCCAAAGAATCCTACCAAAATGTTAACACTAATTCTACTTGATCTTCTGAAAACAGAATTGAGAACATGTCCCAATTCATTTTATGAGTGAATATTACCTTAATACACAAATTAGCCAAAGAATAAAGAAGAAAACTATGGGCCAATATCTCTCCTGAATATAGATGCCAAAGCCTCAAACAAAACATTATTAAATACATTTCAGCAATCTATAAAAATAATTACATACACTGTCACATGAGGTTTATCTCAGGGATACAAGGATGGTTCAATATTTGGAAAACAATCATTGTAATCCACCTACCATATTATTGGGGTAAAGAAAAAGTAAAAAGATCACATTAACTGATGTAGCAAAAGTACTGGACAATATTCAACACCTATTCATCAAAACAACAACAATAACAACAACAGAAAGTGAGAATAGCCAGGAATTTCTTCGACTTGATAAGAAATACCAGCAATCCTATAGTTAACGGCATTTTTAATGATGAAAGACTAAATGCCACCAAACTGCTTTCCACAGTGGTTCCATTACTTCACCTTCTCACCAACAATGTATAAGGATTCAAATTTCCTTCATCATTGTCAACACTTCTTCCCCATTTTTTGTGTTTTCTCTACTTTTTATTAGTCTTCCTTTCCTATTTTTTTTTTACTACTCATCAAAAAGTGCTACCTTGTGGTTTTGATTTTCATTTACTTAATGACTAATGATGTTGAGCAAGCTCCCATATTCTTATTAATCCTTTGTCCAACTTCTTTGGAGAAATGTCTGTTCAAGTTCTTTGTCAATATTCAGCTGAATTTGTTGTTATTGTTATTGTTAAGTCATGAAGGTACAAAAGGGAATGAAGCCTTGATACATGCTACAACATGGATGGACCTCAAAATATGCACATTAAGTAAGAGAAGAAAGACACAAAAGGTCAAGTAGTATATAATTCCATTTATATGAAATATCCAGAAGAGGTAAATCCATAGTGACTACAGAGTTCAGTGGTTACTAGATGCTAGAGGTAGAAAAGTGGGAAGTGACTAATACTTAAAGAGTATGGAGTTTTCTTTTGAGGTGGTAAGAATGTTTTGGCATTTGATAAAGAATAATTTGACTTTACAACTTTGTGAATGTACTAACTACCAGTCTTGTATTTTTCAAATGGCTAATTACATGATATTAAGTCTCACCTCAATTTTAAAAAGTGGGAAAAAAATAATAGTAGCTAAACTTAAGAGGTGGCAGAGACTGAAAGGCAGTATAAGAAAGGCTTTTAGGGTGTCAGTGGGTGGTCTGTTTCTAAGATTGGGTAACTGGTTTTCAGAGGAGTCAGTATCTGAAATGCTCTATATTAATAATAGGTACACTTTTATATAAATGTAATCCCTTTAAAGTCCATTAAAAAAAGAAAATATTTCAAGGAAATTAGGACTGCTTCCTTTTTAAAAATATTGAAATAGCAGTGTACAGTATCATATTACCAATAAATGTAGCACAGAAATTTTGGCCCAATTCCTAAACTCTCCCCATTACATTATTGTAGAGCTCTAAACAGATTCCTGTGGCTACGTTATCATCTATAAATTTTATATTGACTATTCTCATTAGGCTAGTTCTCAAAAGCTATAGCAGTTTTGTTTTTACAGTTTTCAAGTAACCAGCAAGTTTTGCTTATGAAAAATATTGCATGAGATATGTCCAAGTGTGAGTATATACCAAGTATTATGGAGTTAAAAAGAAACAAAAATAATTTAAAATAAAGTAGAATATTGACTGGTGAATTTAACGTAATTGATCTTTTTTTATCCATTGTTTCAACAGAGCTAGAGAATGTTAATTTCTTTCCATAATGGATTATCACCTGGCCTCAAATTCCTTAATTTTTTTTTAGTTCAATTATTCTATTACTTTTGTTTGGTTTTTAGGGAACAGAATTGAACAGTTTAGCTAATTAAAATTCCAAACGCAAAACAATATCTCCCCCAAAGTACACTGCCACTCTTCTAACTGAGCACTCTACTTTCTCATTAATGCAGTTGTTTAGATGAAAGTGCTATTATATGAGCAGAATCCTCTTGGTTTCCTTTTTGTTGATTCCCACAACCATATCTTAGTTGGCAATTTCTCTTTTTCCCCTAAGGCTGCTCAGAAAAAAGTAAGAACAGCTGACAACTTCCTTGAATTATTTGTATTAAATCCATCTTTTCTCATTTCATCTGTCATATATCTGCTCAAAGGAATGCAATTGCGGCTTTCTTGAAATGCTCTGCCTTAAGCTGGCATTTTTGTGTGGTGATGAGAGGAGTGTACCCCAAGAAAACTGGTAGTTACTAAGTCTTTAATTTCTGTACTTACACCATCAGCTTGTGGGACACACACACAAAAACATACTCACAGAGGTTGTATGAATACACATGTGCCTGTGACTACAGAACCTCTCATCTGTTTTTATGAGCATCTGTACTTTTAATATGGTATAGATGCCCTTGTAGGTTTCCACAGTGTTCTTGACTATGTGCAGATGTTCTTACCTCGGTTACCCACAAACACTACCCACAAAGACAGGTTTCAATGTGGATTTTAAGCTATTAAATACCACGCTGATGTGACGATAAATAATTCACATGTAAGACCAACAATGTTTTACCTGGTTTGCTCAAGCAGGTCAATTTTACCTGGAATTAGAACAATAAAAACTGTTCATATGTATGCAAGAGTGCAATCATTTGGATTCTCAAGGACTCAACAATCTCAATCCTTGAGGACAGAGATTATTTTTTCCCTCTTTTACTTACCAGCATATTCCAAGAGCTTGAAACAAAGCTTGGAACATAGTAAGGACTTAATATTTGTTCCATGAGTAAGTGAATACATAGAAGACTTGAAGCAAGTATGAAGTAAAAATTGTTTCTGTCATGTTATATGTGACAGAAACTGAGAGACTGAGAGAGAGATCACAAGTAGGCAGGCTCGATCCCAGGACCCTGGGATCATGACCTGAGCTGAAGACAGAGGCTTAACCCACTGAGCCACCCAGGCGCCCCCATACTTTACTATTCTCACACGTAAATAAAAATAAAGAAAACATAATATTGAAGGGATTTCTAAACAATGCTGATTCAATTATATATAAAGATATATAATTCATATATATGATTATACACATTTTAAAATTTAAATTATATATTACAAATATATAATTGATTGATTTTGTAAAAATACCACTGTTGTTTAATGCCTTCATGTCTCTTATTAACTCTTAAAAGAATCTTGGAAGTTTTTAACACCCAGTATGTAGACTGTGCAAAGATAGGATGCAACTGTACAAATTAGTCCCATCTTCACTTAGGGTCATGCAAATATGCCTGGCTTCTTCAGTCTGAGATATAAAAACTGGGGTGGGAGTTCATAGCACCTGTTTATATCACCAATGGAATTTAGAGAGGTAAAAGAAGGATGAAAGACAAAGAAAGCAAATTATATTTAAGTGAAAACTATAGACATGTAATGTCTTCTCACATGTAGCTATAACTAAATTCCAACACTACAAGAGAAAACAGATGTGTTTTATTTTATACTTTTATTTAATCTTCAGATTCCTCAATAGAGTCATTTTCATAGATAGTGAATTTTATTCATGGAAAACATCCATACAAAATTCAGTGTCCATGAATGACTCAGTCCATTCATTCAGCCATATTAACTGAAGATAGCACCGAGAACAGCAGTACCCACAGTAGGTTTACTGTTAGTTCAATTTAATAAAAGTGTTATGAAACTTTAAACATTCTCCTGGTTGTTTAAATTCTTGACGTGGTTCATCCCTGTTAGAAGTTACAATAGTTTGTGATGAAAAAAAAAAAAAAGAAACAAAAGTAGATACAAAACACGTATTTGACATCATTCCTTCCTGCAAGAAGTTACACTATTTGGAAAAAGATCACATGTCGGGCACTTTCAAATTGGGAAATAATGCAAAAATACAGCAAGAGAAGTGCTAAACTGAATATAATCAAATGCTAAGAAGAAATCACATAATCTCAAAGAACAGCCACAAGGAATATAAATGCTGACTCTTGTTGTGGGAGGAAGCTTCCTGAAGGAGGGAGAAAACTCTGATGAGTTTTAAAGAAGCTGAAAAATGGAGACAGAGCTGTAAATCCTGCGCCAAAGAAGGAGGAGATGAGTATTTTTAGCCGTGAGAAACGATCTTTTCCAACAAACTTACTTTTGAAACCCAATTAATTAGCAGTCCCTGCTGGAACTGTTATCTGCCCAAACACTGACAGCAATGCACCCTGGAAAAGCAAACCCTCAACGACACCACCTTGCTCAGCGTTGGCAGTGGCATCAGCAAAGCGAGATCTGTTTGTCAAGGCTGAAGCAGAACTGAAAGAAGTTAACAGCTGGGAACGATCTGCTAACGTCTCCCTTCTCACAGCTGTCTTAACATAAATATTAAATATTTCCATACATTTTAATAATCCTTTATTTGTAAACAAAAAGCTATCCATTAAGTACATATTTCCATGGTAAAAAAATCCTTCCACTTTTAATTCAGAATAACTCACCCTTCATTTTAGCTCTTACATTCTTTGAAGTCCTATTATTCTTTTATTCATTGTATTTCTTTCTTTTTTTTTTTAATTTTATTTAAAATTTAAAAGAGAGACAGAGAGAGACACAGCGAGAGAGGGAACACAAGGAGGGGGAGTGGGAGAGGGAGAAGCAGGCTTCCTGCTGAGCGTGGAGCCCCATGCGGGGCTCAACCCCAGGACCCTGGGATCATGACTAGAGCCAAAGGCAGACGCTTAAGGACGGAGTCACCCAGGTGCCCCGCATTGTATTTCTTTAAAAACACAACTATTTTAGATTAATATAAATAAGGAAGAGGTGAAAGGCTGAGGGAAATACAAACAAACAAACAAACAAACATCTTGGAGCACCTAGATGGTTCATTCAGTAAGCGTCCACCTCTTGATTGAGGCTCAGGTCTTGATCTCAGGTTTGTGCTGAGCATGGACCCTGCTTAAGATTCTTGCTCTCCTGGAGCACCTGGGTGGCTCCGTGGGTTAAGCCTCTGCGTTTGGCTCAGGTCATGATCCCAGAGTCCTGGGATTGAGCCCGGCATTGGGCTCTCTGCTCAGTGGGGAGCGTGCTTCCCCCTCTTTCTCTGACTGCTTCTCTGCCTACTTGTGATCTCTCTCTCTCTCTCTCTGTAAAATAAATAAATAAAATCTTAAAAAAAAAAAAAAGATTCTCGCTCTCCCTCTTCCTCTGCTCCTCCCTACCCACGTTCTTTCTCTCTCTCCCCCTCCCTTAAAAAAATTGATCTAGCATACTCAAAAACAAAAAAAGAAAGAAAAGAAAAATTCATGCATGTAATATTATTTGAGCAGTGCACTGACTTTAATTGTAGAAAAAAAACCCTGCAAAACTATTTAAGAATAATTACATCAATCACCAGGGAAGAAAACACGATCAAAATTGACAAAATATGTGAGTGATGGTCGTAGCAAAGTTTTCCATTTTTTCTATTGGGAATGTCATTGCAAACTGGCATGATCTTTTCAAGAAAGCTCAGAAGCTCAACAGTATCTTCAAAGGGAGGAAGCCTGTTGTTAACACTGGCTCTTCTATTTTCTGTGAACGGGCAATAATATTCTCCAAAAAACTAGCCCTTGGAAATTAAATAGTTTTTGAAATTAAATGAAAACATACAAATTTGTCAAAATGCTATGCTTTTTTAAGAGCACTGCTAACAAAACAAGATCACCTGACGACCCCACTCCCCCAACCAGCCTTTAGAAATAGGCCACTAAACCAATTGAGAGATGTTAAATTTAACCTCTGATAAAGTATCACAATGACTACTAAAAAAGGAATGAATTTATTTACAAGGAAATACAGGGAATATGCTATGTTTTGGACATTAGTCTGCTGAATACTACTTTGGAACAATTTAAGAAATAAAATAAACAACTTAAGAAAAATTCCAGTGGGAATAAATAATTATAAATAAAAAGTCAAAGGGGAATTTTTGTGAGTTACAGTTACATGCAAACTGTACTACTCAAAATTTCCTTCATGAACTCTATTTAGGGAAAATTACCTAATAGAAGAGGCACTAATATAAGATACCAGTACACAACCTGTTGGGAAAAACACATCCTGTTTGGGAAAAAGTTTGGAAATCAAACATTTTTATATATGTAGAGGTCAAAGAACTTGTTAATCTATTATCTCTAGGCACCATGCCTAGAGATTCTCTTCTAAGGAAAAGAATGCTGGTTCTGTTCCTAAAATGTCATTTCTCATTGTTCTATTTGTATATATTTGTGCCCAAATCACACTGTATATATTCGTGATGCTTTGGAGTAGGTCTTAGTATCTGGTAAACTGTTCTTCAAGATCATGTTTTCATAGGAATCTTGCAATTAGTTTTTCAATTTCCAAAAAATGACTAGCTTAAATTTTGATTGAGATTTTACTGAATTTATAGGTAATAATATTGGGGAGAATCAGTATCTTTACATCTTGTAGGTTTCCAACTCAAGAACATAGCAGCTCATATAAATTGTATTGTTTTTTCAGTTTACAGTTTTACACTCAATGCCCTGTAAATTTAATATTTATTCCTTAGCATTTGAATTTTCTTACTCTAAATGGTCATCACCACGGACTGGAAGAAAAATATCTACAACACATACAACTAATAATAGTTATATTTTATGGTATATAAAGAACCCCTACAAATTAGTAAGTAAAAAGTAGCTGAGCCACGGAGTGGGGGGGGGCAGGGGAAGGGCAAGTTCTTAAAAAAAGAAATGTTTTTTAAAAATATTTTAAACATCCCATTAAGCATATAAAAAGGTATTCACCCTCATTAGTCTTAATTAAAAATTAAAATTAAAACTAAAAATAGACATGGCTACACAGTTGCCAAGATAAGTAAAGTCAGAGAAATACATGATGGCAAATATTTGCAAGGTTGTAGGGTAATAGGAACCGAACTATACTGCTAGTCAGAGTGCAAGTTTGTACAACCACTTCAGAGAATTACCTGGCCTAACACACTAAATGGAATTTATACACATGGTTTGTTATCATCTCACTTCCCATTGACAAAGAGCCCAGCACTATGCTCAGGTACACAAACATGACTGAACTAATTCTAAAATGCTGTATTTTAGGGTTTATCTCCTGCGATCTTCCCCCATACCTATCTCCCATACCTATCTGGTATCAGAACACAAAAACCACACCAGTAATCTGAATATGAAAATAAAATTCACATAAAACACAATAGAATAAAAAAGAATTTTAAAGAGCATAAGCCTGAGAGAGCTTAGGCAAGGAAGCAGCAAGGAAGAAAAGGGATCCCCTCCAAGGAGAAGAATCAAGCATTCTTGGGCAGGCTGTGGCTATGACCCATTGATACTGGAGAAGGTTACTGAGCTGCCAAAGCAGTTAGTCCACAGAGGAGTCAAGTGGGGCCAAGGCTGGCAAGTAAGAAACCAGCTAGATGGGGAAGATAGTGCCTGGGTTGTCTTCCGCTAGAACTGGCCCACAGTTCTGATGAGCAGGAAGCTTCCTGCCAGGCTGCTGGTTGGCTGAGGTCCATGAGCAGGAAACCACAGGACAGGATCGCTGGAGGACAAGCAGTCCCCTGGTGTGCACGCAGCTGGCTCAAAGGCTGGGTTGGTGTACAATGCCAGAGCTTGAAGAGGAAAAGCACACCAGAACCAGGAGAATCCCCTTTCTCCTGCAGGATCCCTCCAGTGGTTTTACTGACTGGGCTTAACATGTCAGCTGGCCAAAATATTCAGAGTCCAGCTCCAGTACCACAAAGCAAGGCAAGTAAGGGTGCACTGGGTCAAACAAATGAATACCAGGCGTGCGTGCGCGTGCACACACACACACACACACGCACACATGCGCACACGGACAAAAAAAAGTTATATACCAGGAGAATTTTGGAAATAAATTAATAAAATTAGAAGAAACTAAGTAAACACCTATGGATGTCGATTTTGAGAAGCCCGGGCTACTGATGATCACATAGGACATGCTTAATAATCCTTAGAGATGGACTGATCCATCTGCATAGCACTACTAAAATAGCACAAAAAGGAAGGAGAAGAGAGAATGGTGAGAGACCAGTAAAAGACAATACAACAGAAGTCAGAGAGCAATACATTTTGAAGTCAAAGGGACAATAAAAGTGTCAAAAATTCTAAAGATAACAAGGAGAATGAGGGCTGGAGATATGCTTCTGGTTTTGAACAGATATAAATCACTGCGGGCTCCTCAGTGTTAGCTGTGAATTCTGGCCAGATTTCAAGTGATTAAGAAAGAAATGATTGGATGCTCAGCACAGTGAAAAATGGGAGATGGCATGAAATTAGCATTTAGCGTGCGCCTCTTAGATGATGCTATACAGGCACTGTACAATGTGTTTTTTCAATCTTTTCAGCATCCCATAATAATAATTATTATTATTTCCATTTTATAGTTGAGAAAACTGAGGCTAAGAGCAATTAAGGAAACTGTTAATAGTCTTGAAGTTCATATGTGACAGAGCCAGGACTTAAATCCAAATTGATTAAACACCTGCCTGAGGGGATAAATGAATCAAATGAAAGTAAGCCTCATTTTTAACATACAGCTGACTGTGACTATTTGATTTTTCAAGAGATGGATTTCATAAGAAAAATAATGAGGCTTCTAAGGGATGAAATGTATATTCTTATGCTAAAAAATATTAGTAGTCTAAATAATAAAAGATGAGCCTAGAGGTTGTGGCAGATTACAACCAATAGAAATAAATAAAGAAATTTTATGTTCACTAAAAACAAAACTTTGGTGTTTGTTGAGTGTATATTGGTCTGCCTCTTACTATCTATATAACTTAGCCAAATTACTTTACATCTGTGTCTTAGTCTCCCATCTACACATTTATTTAATTTTGTAGTTCTTAGAAAATTGTTAATATACATTTACAAGTGACTGTCACGTAGAAAGTGCTATATATATTAGGGGTTTTTTTACATAACAGGGATACAAGGATATATCATATACTCTTTTCTCATTTTCTTGCAAAATTGATACAATGAAGCAACTTTAAGAATATGTTCAAGGAGACAATTTAATCATTGCTGAGTAAATTAGAGAATAGAAGACGCAACCCCCTCTAGGCCAGATTAAAAGAAGAAACAAGATTTTTAAAACTTCTACGTATATTCTACTCTGTCTTAGCTTTCTTGCCAATAAATTAAAACACTACAGCCTACCTCACTTTCTTCAACAGTCCCCTGGCCCTCATTCAAAGCTGGGTAAACACTCCTCTTTGACATTCATCAAAAACAAGCTTGTATCATTTAGCTATTGCTATGTAACAAACGGTCTCCAAACCTAAGAGCAATCAACACACATTCTTTTTTCATTCTGCGGATCAGGAATCAGAGTTTATCTGCGTTCTCTGGCTCTGGGTCACTTACAAGTAGCATTGTAAGACTCAGCAGATAAAATATAGCATACACAAATAAACTTTTATTTCAAATAAACAACAAATAATTTTTAATGTATGTCCCCAATATTGTCTACTTTCAAAAAAATTTCATTGTTTACCTGAACTTCAGGCTTAACTGAGCTTTTTATATGGCAACGCTACAGACTTATACCATCTCAAGGTTCGACAGGAAAGATACTGCCTTCTAGATCCCTTACAAGATTGTTCATGGGATTTCATTCCTAGTGTAGTCTTGATTAGAGGCCTCTTTCAATTCCTTGCCATTAGACCTCCCCATAGAGCACTTCACAGTACAGCAGCTGGCTTTTATCAGAGCAAGTAAGCAGGAGAGCAAGAAAGAATTCCAGAAAGAAAGGACCAGCAAGACAAAAGTCAGTCTTTAGTAACATAACCACTGAAGTGACCCCTCATCGCTTTTGCAATATTCTGTTAGCTAGAAGCAATTAACTAGATCCATCCCATACTAAAGTGAATCCCAGAAACTGGGGGATCCCAGGAGCCATGTTAAAAGCTGCCAACTACAGCAATGATTCTCTGTCTTTCAATCCATCCCATCTAACCCCACTGTCTACACTGTTCTAATCCCAGTGGTTCCTCTACTGATTCCTTGAACATGCCAAGAATACCCTTGTCATGGTGTTTTTGACCCATTTTCTTCTGTCCGAAATGTTCTTCAACCATGCCAGCTCCATCACTTAATCTTAGATCTACCCTCTCAGTAAGCCCTGCTCTAACCACTCAGTATAAAACAGCATCCCTCATCACCTCTAAAATCTCAAGCACTACTCTTCCTGTTCCTATTTTATGCACAACTGTACCCCATTCTAGCACATCATTTCATTTACTTATTAATTCCCATACTGTTTATTGTCTATCTCTGCTTGCAGAACAAGCTTCATGAAGGCAAGAATATTTGCTTTGTTAACTAAAGTATCTCTAATGCCTAGAAGTGTTTGGCACAGGGAATGTATCTTACCAACATAAACTGTTGAATAAATGATGAATAAATAAGTGATGTTGAATAAATTATGAATGCATAAATATTGCATTTCTTTTCAACCTTTCGAGATTTCAAACGCACGAAGGGTAAGCTCTGGAACTTTAATAATTTGTATTCCTCTTACTACTTAGCATGGTGACATGAAAATGACTGTAACTACAAAATCTTTTTTCAGGTGATCTTTGCACATTGACCTAAATTTGCAAGCATTGCAGAATCACTTATTTTTTGCCTGTAATGATCTTATTGACTTCAAAGTTAGTTTATCAAAGTAGTTCTATAATGGGAAAATTTGGGCTATCAAGTGTTTTTGGCATATCAGCTGGAAAAAGCCAATTTAGAAAGCTATTATAAAATGAATGAATAAAATTTGAAATTCAAAGTCATGGGTTATGAATTCAATTATTTAGGAAAGGAAATCTTTTGATTTATGCTTCAGTTCTGGGATACCATCTAATGGCAGTCTTTGGTTTTATCACACCACTTAGTTCAAGCACTACCTTGATTCAAATATGCAACATTTTTTCCAATAGAAAAATAATAAGCTTTAGCTTGGAAAAGAAAAATCACCAACCAGAGGCTAGCTTAAACAAAATGAATATATTTTTCATAGGTCATCTCTTCCTCTTTCCCCCTCCCCTGCCCTGTTTCCCTCCCTTCCTCTTGGAAATCTGTTCATGTTGAAATACCAACATGAACATGTGAATCTCGCTGGTGCAAATGTCTTATTTCTAGCACCTTCCCTAAAATCTGACTTTGTTTTGCAGAACATCCTGTTCGATATCAGAATTTTGGTTCAGTGAGATTATTTTGTCTCCTCATTGTTTATCCCTATTTCACCTTCTTCCTCATGATAACATGTACATCCTAGTGATTTTATCTTCACCATGCCCTGCAGTCATATAATTTCAATAATTTTTATCTAACTCATTCAAGGATAACACTGATTGTGAACTGAACTAATTTTTAAATGACATAAATGTGGAAAGAATAGCAAAAAATAAAAATCCAATACAGATTGAAATAAGATGACATTTAATGGGGCAGCAAAAATGTCAAGTGCAAGCTGGTAAGGCATGACTTAACAACATGATACATGGAAAACAAAATGTAGGGAATTTAATTCACTGTGTATTAAATATGAGTCAAAACAGTGTGGAAATGATAAAAAACAGAGTTTTAGACCACCTTCAAGATTATAAAGTATACAAGAAGAGAAATAATCATCCCTGTTCTTTGCAGGGATGATTTAGCTAGTACTTTACTTAGTTTAGGCTTAGAGACCATACCTGTCAAGAGCTGTTGGTATAGAAGATTTAGACAACAACAACAAAAAAGTTAGTTAATTTGTGTTTTTGGAAGGACATAATTAAAAAATAGCTGACAAAATGGGAAAGATTTATCTTGAAAAAAAAAAAAAAGAGGACCCTAGAAGGAAACCAAAGAGCTCAAAAATACTTAAATCTTTTTAATATGAGAAAGAGAGTAATATATTCTAGGCTGGCCCAGACAATAAAAGTAGACTCAACGAATTCAGTTTACAGGGAAAGCAAATATAGCTTCGTGTAATGATCAGGTTAGGTCCTTAACACTTCATATTGAAAACTTGTGAGCTAACCTTTCTGTCAGGTGGTTTCATCCACCAATATACTAATGAAAGTTTAGATGGTCATTTGTTTAGGAGCAATTTTCTAAAATACGGTAAATGATTACATAGTCCCGTAAGAGCATTTCAACTCAAATATATTCTGATGCTATGATCTCACACTGAAAACTTAACTTTAGCCAAAACCCTTACCTTCCAAGTTTTCCACTCCTCTGAGATTATGACATGCAGTTTTATGATCACTCTGGCTTTCTATTTCCCAGCACTACTACCATTCCCTCCCTCCATCAGCTTTTTGCAATATTCACATGCTTCCCTACTCATCCTGGGCTAGCTGATCAGAAACATACACTTTCTTCTAACTATGCTACAGTATTTCCCTATTTTAATTTTATTGTCTTTTCTTTTCAATTCCAATCACCTGTACTCTAACTCCAAGAATGCTGATAAAAAATTTTTGGTAAGAATAATGAAGACAGAATTTGTGAAAAAGAATATTCGGGGATTTTGAAAGACCACACGATTTTCCTCTATACTATGGTCGCAAACCATGTCTCAAAGATCAGTCAGGCTTTTATAAAGTTGTTTTTACTTCAAAATAAAAGTAACTTTCTAAGTAACCTTGGGCCAAGTTCAACCCTTCCCCACTTGAGGTTCTACCTTCAGTGGGGGAGGACAAGTGGAAGGAATTTGATTGGATGAGGCAGCTTGATGTTGCCAGCAGAGTTCTTACCCTCCAAACTCTCCTCTAAACTCCATTTACACCACAATCACTTTTCCTAGAGCTACACCAACTGTGAAAACTTCTAAATATATTTATTGGATAGGGAAAGAACAATAAACCTATGCAGTTCACATTTTACAAAAGCCAGAAAGTAGTCCAATCCTGTTTGTTCCTTAGGTTCATGTGTTTGGTTTTTAATCACCGGAAATGTTCTGTCATTCATATATATATTTTTAAAATGTCTTATACAGATATGTGATAACTTGAAATTTCTATTATTAAATAGTCCCTGGCAGTAACCAAGAGAGGACAATTATTTTATATTTTCTGGCCCTACATACTTTATTACTGCAATGTCTTTGACCAGACACTTTTAATTGAGTAAAGTTTTTTTAATTAACATATAATGTATTATTTGCTTCAGGAGCACATGTCTGTGAATCGTCATGAGTAAAGCCTTTTATCTTACCATTTCTGCATCAGTCTCGCCAGTCTTTAGACCCTGGTAAATTACTTGCTCCTGTCTCTTGCCTGGTTTGGGATTCTGAGCTCTGAAAAATGTGCTATTATAATGATACCAAATGTCTCCAATCACTCTCACATATTCTCACACCAATTAATCTCTAATTTTTCTCCCTGCGCTTAGTGAATATTAGTTTGCATACCCCACAGTTACTGACTTTGCACTAATTCTGCACAGTTGTCATGTAACAAGTGCGTGTTCTCTTCCTAGCCATCCCACCCACTCAAACTTACCTTAAGAAAACAAGGCTGTATTTAAGTACGACTGCCTTCAGCTGCCCTTCATTCCTAAGCAACCCGTATCTACATCTCTCTCCTCCTCTCCTCATTAGCCCTCCTGCCAAGCAAAACACTTTCACTTTTTCAATTCTTCAGACTTCAAGGACTGTCTTCTGGTAATTGTTCTAGGATTCTATTTTAATATAGGCCCCTGCAGTCTGTCACTGAATTTAAAAAAAAAAAAAAGTTCAAATCTTTCTCATATTCAAATTCTCTTGGTCCTTTTTTTTTTAAGATTTTATTTATTTATTTGACAGACAGAGATCACAAGTAGGCAGAGAGGCAGGCAGAGAGAGAGGAGGAAGCAGGCTCCCTGCTGAGCAGAGAGCCTGATGCGGGGCTCGATTCCAGGACCCTGAGATCATGACCTGAGCTGAAGGCAGAGGCTTTAACCCACTGAGCCACACAGGCACCCCTGGTCCTTTTTTTTTTTAAGATTTTATTTATTTATTCGACAGACGGAGATCACAAGTAGGCAGGGAGGCAGGCAGAGAGAGAGGAAGAAGCAGGCTCCCCGCAGAGCAGAGAGCCCGATGCGGGGCTCCATCCCAGGACTCTGGGATCATGACCTAAGCCGAAGGCAGAGGCTTAACCCACTGAGCCACCCAGGTGTTCCTCTTGGTCCTTTTAAAAATTTTTTAAAGATTTGAGAGAGCAAGAGAAGAAAATAAAGTATAGCTAGGTAAGTTCATGGAGAGAGAGCAAGTTCATTAAGAGAGAGAGCAAGCATGAGCTGGGGTGGGCGGGGAGGGAACAGAAGGCAAGACAGCATCCAAGCAGACTCCCTCCCTACTAAGCTCAAGGAACCCAAGACCCTGAGATCATGACCTGAGCTGAAATCAAAAGTCAGACACCTAACCAACTGAGCAACCCAGATACACCAGCCTTGGTCCCTTTCATTTCCTTCTTTATGCTTCTTCCCTGCCCAGTTACAGAGTAGGAAAATGTGTATTTTTTTACTTCTGTTTAGTGCAATAATATAAGGAGAAGAAGTTATGTTGTTAAATTATCTGTTCAATATTAACTCTAAAACATATGTATTCCTAAATACTTTTTTAAAAAAAATGTTATTTGACAGAGATCACAAGTAGGCAGAGAGACAGACGAGGGGCTGGGGAAGCAGGCTCCCCACTGAGCAGAGAGCCCCATGTGGGACTCCATCCAGGATCACGACCCAAGCCGAAGGCAGAGGCTCAACCCACTGAGCCACCCAGGCACCCTATTCCTAAGTACTTTAAATCACTGAACTGCCTTTTCACTTGTAAGTGAAATAGTAACAGTATTTTGAAAATTAAATCAATTAATACATGTACAAATCTTAAAACATTTGGAATTTACAGGGCTAAGGTTGCATTAGCCACCATTAAATTTATTAACACTCTTTAGCTTTTTATTAAATCTTCTTTTTAAAAAGATTTTATTTATTTATTTATTTATTTGACATACACAGAGGGATCACAAGTAGGAAGAGAGGCAGGCAGGCAGGGGTGGGGGGAGTAGGCTCCCTGCTGAGCAGAGAGCCCATCCCAGGATTCTGGAATCATGACCTGAGCCAAAGGCAGTCACTTAATGACTGAGCCACCCAGGCACCCCTTATTAAATCTTCTAATAGACATTAATATGTATAATTGTAAATATTAGTCTTTTCTTCCTAAAATCTAAATTCTAGGGAAACATTCAGTGAGAAGTTTGGCTTTTTATTATACTTATTTTATTTAAAAAAAATACAATTCCTGATTATATAAAAGAAATATGTTAATTCTACAAAGCAAAGTTCTATTTTGAGTGTCCAAAAAATGGATATTATCTGAATATTGTTAAAGAATTTCCATACAGGGGACGCCTGGGTGGCTCAGTGGGTTAAACCGCTGCTTCGGCTCAGGTCATGATCCCAGGATCCTGGGATTGAGTCCCGCATCGGGCTCTCTGCTCGGCAGGGAGCCTGCTTCTCCCCTCCCCTCTCTGACTGCCTCTCTGCCTGCTTGTGTGATCTCTGTCTGTCAAATAAATAAATAAAAATCTTAAAAAAAAAAAAGAATTTCCATACAGGAGCCAGGAGCAAAATATCAAAGAGCTCTTCACTTTCTAAACATGTATCTCTTCATAGTTTTAATGTTTCACTAGATCCTAAAAAATAATTTAAAGTATAGCTAGGGGGCACCTGGGTGGCTCAGTGGGTTAAAGCCTCTGCCTTTAGCCTAGGTCATAATCCTGGAGTCCTGGGATCGAGCTCCGCATCGGGCTCTCTGCTCGGCAGGGAGCCTGCTTCTCCCCTCCCCTCTCTGTCTGCCTCTCTGCCTGCTTGTAATCTCTGCCTGTCAAATAAACAAATAAAATCTTAAAAAAAAAATAAAGTATAGCTAGGTAAGTTCATGGAAAGCAGAAAGTGAGTTCTCTAAGTATTTAAAATTTACACAACAAAGGAATTCTTTCTTTTCATAACACATAAAGGAAAAATCCAAAATCTAAATATATATAGACACAACAAAGGCATATGTAAATATGTCTTTCTTCCATTTCATTTAGAAAATACAATACCTGAGTCATACTTCCAAAATTATTTTAAAATGCATTAAAAATTAAGAAACATCTATAACAAAATTAAGAAATAATAAATGAACATGCACATCCAGTTTTTAGTAATTTTAAAGGCCATTTTAATCTTTGAAATCTAAGTGATTTAGCTGCACTGTAAACTCTTCCCCATATATGTATTTTTGTTAATATTTTCATTTCTAACTTTGTTTCTAATCCCTTTACATTAAAAAAAAACTTTGATATTGATTTTTGAAATGTGTTCATGTGTATGTTATTTCCCTGTATTTCAATTAGATATTATCATTTTATAGAGTCCCTTTTTACGTTTTTCCACCATTTTTTCTCATTTTACCTTATATTTTTACTTCACATTTCCTTTTGAAATCTTTTTTTTTTTTTATTCTTGAAGTACTTTTGGAATTTTAAATAGTAATGTTCTAAATGCAATACTGTTCTTTGGGGGAGGGGGAGAGATTGAGAGTGAGCATGAGTTGGGTGTCAAGTAGACTCCCTCTGAGTGTGGAGCTCAACAGGGCTCAATCTCAGGGTCCTGAGATCATGACCTGAGTCATGACACTTAACCAACTCTGCCACCAAGGTGCCCCTGTAATACTAAATTTTATTTTATTTTATTTTTAAGATTTGATTTATTTATTTGACAGAGAGAAACACAGCAAGAGAAGGAACACAAGAAGGGGAAGCAGGACAGGGAGAGGCAGGCTTTCAGCTGAGCAGGGAGCCCGATGCAGGGCTCCATCCTAGGATTCTGGAATCGTGACCTGAGCCAAAGGCAGACACTTAATGACTGAGCCACCCAGGTGCCGCAATACTAAGTTTTACTGTCCATATTATTTGAGAATTTTACTTCATTGTTATTCTTAAATGATTTTGCGGACTTGAAAGCTATATTCTGTCAATACAATGTACTGGTCACATTCCATTTCCTCATGGCTTCATTTGTTCCCACTGCACAGTCTTCTATAATTGTCAACTCTATATACCTAATCTAGTTTTCCTCCCTAGCCATTCTGATTGTGTGTGTGTGTGTGTGTGTGTGTGATCTGAAGTTCCACTACTGAGTGCCTGTGTTTAGGTATGTGTTGCTTTTTATAGTCCTTCAGATTTTTTTTTCCTTTATCTTAGGATTCAAGTTTTTATTAATTATAGAACATTCTCAACCAAACTGTTCTTGAATTTGTTTTCCCATTCTTGTTTTTTTTCTAAAAGTTTCATAAATCCTTTATTTGTTCAATTATTACATACTTTATTTTATGCTCCTTATAAATTCTACAACTTCTATATATATACACATATATATGTATATGCACATATGTAAATTTCTACAATATTTACAATTTCTACAACATTCTGTCATATTTTCAATCCAATTTTCCTTCTATGATTCATTTTGAATAATTTAATGTGTTCTACTTGCTACAACAATCGTTTTTTTCCAGCAGGACCCTGAAATTTTAATGTCGAAAGTTTTTTCTTAAAGTCCTCTACTATTATTGTAACTATAGAGAACAAACTGATGGTTATTTGAGGAGAGGTGGAAGGGAAGGGGTTAAATACATGATGGAGATTAGGGAGGGGACTTGTGATGAGCACTGGGTGATGTATGAAGTGTGGAATCACTCCACTGTACACCTGAAACTAATATTACACTGTATGTTAACTGACTGGAAATTAAATAAAAACTTAAAAAAATTTTCCTGCTTTAAGTACTGTTTGAAGCTTTTAAAATATACTCGCCTGTCATGGCTTCATCTTTATTTAATATACTCTTATTTATTTAGACATAATTAAAATATTTTCTATTTCTCAATGAAAATTTTGGTATCCAGAATCTATAAGGAATAATTCAGTTCTTTGTTGGCTTACTTTTACTCAGTGAGGCTCACTTCCTCAAGTACCAGGACTTTAAGTGTGTGTGTATGTGTACGTATGTTGTGTTACAAGTTAACCATATAAGCTCCACAAGTTTATATAGCTAGATTTCTTTATGACATGGTAGCAAGGTCTATCTAATCTAGAAGTATAATTTATCAAAATACATTTAAAAACTGCTTCACAAAAAAACAAATCTGGGAAGTCAAACTGAAAAAAGAAGGCATTTACAACTTGAAGACAAAGTATTAACATCCTTAAAATATAGAGAAATATTAAAAAATCAAGAAGTAAGGAGCTTGTTAAAAATAAACATATGAACAGATAATCTAGAAGGTGTACATGCAACATAAACATAAAATATGCTCACCTTTAGTAGAACAAAAATGCACATTTAAGCTACATAGTATTTTTCATTACTTGACTAAAATACAAAAGTTTGAGGATACATTTTTTTTTGACATAATGAGTGGAAACACAAACACTGTTACATTGCTGGTGGGAGTAAAAAAAAAATAGTTATTTTCCCATATGGATAGAAATTTGGCAATACAGAACACGATTATTGACACATATGCTCTGCCCTATGTCAGGTATTTCCCAACAAAACTGCTTCAGAAAATATTGCAAAATTTATCATTATATTTTCGCATTTGCTCTTCTTAAAAATAAAATGCACTGTGCATTCGCTGTGTACCTTAGCTGTGGCTGTACCCACTTGTTGATTATCTCAGTTCAGCTGTAGGCTGCGGACTGAATGTACTTCTGTTCTATGTATGCCTCATTTCCCTGTAATTACAACCTATCTAGGGCTTATTCTCATTATAAATCAAGGGTCACAATAAACAAGATGCACCATAAGAATACATTTAAAGCTTCTGCTTGCACATCTGCTCTATTCCACTGACCACAACAAATCACCTGGCCAGCATCAAAGTAATAGGGGCAGGAAAGTATACTTTTCCCCCCAGGAAAAGGCAAAAGAGAGAGAGAAAGAGATGAGTGTGTATTTGCTGGAGAAGACTTTGCTTTCTCAAATTTTGCCTTCTTGCTCATACATAGTTACGTTCATTCCTCCCACAAAGAAAGAATCTAGGTCTATGGTGGGTCAATTTGCACCATCTTGTAGTGCCAAGTAGGGAGACACTGCTTAAAGATTAAGGGGGCTGTGAAAGGAAACAGGTTAGCATTCAGGAATTCTCCCTGGGCCTCCAGATACCATGCAACATGTGTAAGTTTTTTCTTGCCCAAGGTACAGCGGACACTAATCAAGTCTGTGTAACTTCTAGTTTACTGGAAATTTAGGGGATAAAGGAACAAGATAAATGACAAAAATGAACAAGCAAGCAAATATATTCAGCATTTGCTATAAATTATAAGAAAACTGATCTGGACTCTCAATGTTATTGAAAAATTTTTTAAAGCATGGGTTTACAGGGCGCCTGGGTGGATCAGTTGGTTAAGCATCTGACGCTTGATTTAGGCTCAGGTCATGATCTCAGGTCATGGAATCAAGCCCTAAACTTCATGCTGAGTGTGAAGCCTGCTGAAAATTCTCTCTCTCAGGGGTGCCTGGGTAGCTCAGTGGGTTAAAGCCTTTGCCTTCAGCTCAGGTCATGATCCCAGGGTCCTGGGATCGAGCCCCGCATTGGGCTCTCTGCTCAGTGGGGAGCCTGATTCCTCCTCTCTCTCTGCCTGCCTCTCTGCCTACTTGTGATCTCTGTCAAATAAATAAATTTAAAGGAAAATTTTAAAAAAATTCTCTTTCTCCCTCTCCCTCTGTCCCTCCCAAGCTCTCCCCCTACCCCGCAACTTGCACTTACTTGCTCTCTCTGAAATAAATAAGTCTTTGTTGGGGGAAGCATGGGTTTGCTTATAGAGTTAAAAGTTGTGGCAACCAAATGAAATATGGATCCTTGTTGGGAATGGGGACAATAAACTGTGGGGGCAGGTAATGTGAGCGATTTGAAAATTGACTTCGACATTACTGGCAAATTACTGTCAATTTACCAATTTTTATAAAGATAAGAAGTATTCTGATAGTATAAGAGAATATTATATTTGTAGTAAATTCAAGTCAAAATATTTAGAGGTGAAGCTCCATAATGTTAGCAAATTATTTTTAAAATGGTTCTCTGCAAGAGAGAAAGTGAGACAGATGAAAAATGTAGAAAAATGTTAGCACTTTTTAAATGCAGACCGGGGAATACAGGTGTTTATTGAACTGGTCTTTCTTCTCTCTTTTTGAAAGATTTCAAATAAAAAATTGAGGGAGAAATAAATAATATATAGTCAGGCTGTTCCACATCACTGTCCTAAGTATTTCTAAGTATCTTCCTTGATCACTTATAAATAATGTTCAAGCTTTAGGGAAACTTGGTCCACTTTAGACTGCACAGCTCATGAAATGTTTCTTCCTAGTTAAAATGTGTTTATAAACATATAGATTATTTGGATCATGACAAACCATCTTAGTACTTTTCCTTACGGTATAGCTAATATATCTTATTTCAGGCCTAGAAAGAATCTCAATAAATTTTGAATTTCTTTTCCTTCTATGTGCCATCCACACAACATCAGGATTACCCATAGAATAGATTACCCATAGAGAACCCCTAGTTCTCTCAGTTTTTAAATTAAAGTTCTCTTGTTTCCATGTATTTACTTATTTTGGGAAATTCTTTGCCATGGAGAAGAGGGAACTTTTAATTCTTTAGGGAGACATAATCTCTCATTTTCAATCCTCACTGGTAATTTTTCAGAGTTTTCCTCATCTATGTGTTAATTCCTCAATTTTTTCTCAAGAAACATATTATAAGAACATCCAGAAAACAGCTTTTCCATCCTTTTATTTTTTTTTAATTAAAAAAAAAAAAAAGCCCTGTCTTTTCAAAATGAAGTCAAAGACTGAACATGATCTGGGTGTCTGCCACATATATAAATAATAGACTCTTAAAATGTGTACCTCAAACCTCATTTTATCATTGCTGCAAAAATATAAGCATCAAAAAAGAGTATGTGCCCCTCAAACACACCCTATACTGTTTATTAAAACTATTCTACTTACTATGAAAACATTCTCCCACTGAAATCAACTGGGACAATTCTATCCAAAAATTCTTAGGAAGTCATTTTCAGTCATTAAAAACAGACATTTACTTCAACACCATCATTAAGATTAAAGTTTTTAACAAAATAAACTGACAAGAAAGAATACTATTCCCAAAAACAAATATTTTAGATACAGAATGAATGCAATGCATAAATGTTAGAATGTAGAAAATACTCAACAATTTCAATACATTGCACCTCGTAAAATTCTAGGAAATCTCCACCCTCTCATTAAAGTAACATAAAATGAAATAATTTACCTTTTAAGGACAAGTAGTACATGGGTACTATATAGTATCAATGTAAATATAGTTATGTCAAATAACCACTTGAAAATTATTTTACTCATTTGAAAACATTTTTGAAGAAAAGGAGGAGGGGGGGGAGGAAGAAAATGTGTGTCTACAGCTCCTGGTGAATGTGGCACAGATTTGATGTTATCAATGACAAAACTTCATGCTACATAACTCTATGCTTCAAGTACGTGGTCTAATAAAAATAGGATATTGCTTTACTTCAATTTCTTAACAATTTGTATATATACTGTAATAGATTTGACCAATCTGTTGATATTCCACAGCAATACTGAAAGATTAATAAAGTCATATTTGGAAAATAATCAGAGCTCACTCAAGACACAGAATACATTAAATATTGCCAAGTGGTCTGTGTCAGATTTCGGAAATGAGTAGAAGTGTTAAAATTCTCTTTAACTTCACTTTTAATGCTAAGAGTGTACACTATTCTTTAAACTGTGTCTTATTCATAAACAAAAGCCAACTACTTCCAAATGAGGCAGATGTGTTAATATTCACGTAGGCCGGTGCATCTGTCTTTAGTAAGTAATTGTAATTTATAAAATCTGTTTGTGTAGAATGAACAGCCAATATTTTCAAGTGTCAAAAAACTGAGAAAAGTGAGCTATTTTTATTGTTGAAAGAGTATTAAAATTTAATCAAATGTCC
The DNA here is from genome assembly GCA_003697995.1 of Taxidea taxus jeffersonii. Classification (NCBI taxonomy): domain Eukaryota; kingdom Metazoa; phylum Chordata; class Mammalia; order Carnivora; family Mustelidae; genus Taxidea; species Taxidea taxus. The sequence continues at coordinate 205,598 of ML101465.1, read as the reverse complement.
TCATATGATAGCTGCAAACACTGAGGCTCAAAGAAACTGAGAAATGAACTTGGCCTGTGATGAGACAGAAGTGTCTTGGCTTTCAACCAGGTTCTCTTCATCAAGGTAATAATCAGTCCTATTAGGAGATGAGCAGTACCCTAGAGATGTCAAAATGACTGGGTACTCAAACCGCTCACAGTTTAGCCAAGGTGAGCTCATTTACAAATCAGCTGGATAATGTGTGACAAGCATATGAATATATGAAGTGGGACATGTCCGAGTTTTGCCTTGAGGATGGAGATGATATCTCAGATCCCTGCACAGAGACAACCTTATGGATGCAACTTTGTCTTAAAAGAAGAGTCAGGAATGACAAGCTCCTCCAGTGGGAAACAACACAGGAAAGGCCATGCCCAAACTAACACCAGTCAATGTTAATCTGTAAGGATCATGTGAGGGAGACTAAGATTGAGATTAGATGGGGGCCAAAGGATGAGGGTTCTTGAATGTTATGAAGAAGAGTTTATCCTTCATTCTGTGCACCAGGGAAAAAAAATTACAAGATTTATGCACACAATAATAAGGTGGTAAGGCTTCTAATTTAGGGGAAAAATTCTTTCATAACAGGAAGGGGAATTGGTCTCAAGACACAAAACACATTTCCTAGCTATAAACAGATAACCAAATGCAGTCCTATATTATAGCAATAAGACGAGATTTAACAAACAAGGCTTAAGAAACAAGTTGGAGGGAAAAAATGAACTAATTGTTAATATTTGTGAGTTTGTTGCATATTAACTGACCAGGTGAATAACAGAAATAGACTAGGAAAGGAAGTTTTGACAGAAAATGCATACATTTAATGCTATATATGTTGTATTTGAAATTTCTTGGTCACATTTATTCGGGGAAGCCTGATGGGAAACTAAATATAGCCATCTAGAACACAGGGGAGAGGTCTGAGCTCCAGGCATATATCTGAAGAAGTTAGAAAATGACCAGAGATAAAAATCCCCTGAAGAAAGGAAGATGAAAGAAAGGGAGGAAAAACAGTAAAGGAGAGAAAGAAGAAAAATTATAGCTACTTAAAATTTTTTAAAATTATTTTCTAATACAGAAGTGTGGAAAAATTCTTTTTAATTAAAAAGTCAATTTTTATTAAAACTCACATTATGTTTTCCAAATTGAAATATATGGCTAAATCTGGAGCCTGTCTTTTCACTAAATCTAAACCCGGAGCTAACAAAGGGAAAAATTAAGGGATCATACATGTATCTGGAAAACAGAAATTAAATATCATATTTTTAAATGTTGGATGACAGATTTTATTTTTAAATCAAGCTTATTAAGAGCAATGCTCATTTCCTATTTTTTTAAGAAACATCCTTCCAGAACAACAGGAAATGTTTTATTTTATTAAAAGGAGAGAAAAATAAGAAAAAAAAGACTTGTTAAGAAAAAAGAAATTGCTGTCGGAGTGCCTTAAGTCATCTGATTCATTACCCCAAGAAATAACAAATTTATCTGCATCAAATACAGTTTTTCATTACTCATTTACTACAAGGCATCTTTTTTGGTAGGACACATGTCAGAAACCAATCAAAATGCATGAGTAAACAGAACAAGATTGTCATATCCGATATTCTCTCTTCTATGAGTACACTAAATGAATTATTTCAAGGACAAATAAGTTTGCGTTACTGTTTGCATTATATACCATAAGTATTCCCAGGTTCAAGAAAATCTTATCCCTGAACATACATCATTGAAATGGCAAAAAATATCTACCATCTTAATCTGTTTTTAAATGGAAACATTTGCGCAACTTCTCTGTAAATTTCTCTGTCATTTGTTAGGGTCCAATCACCTTCCCCGCACTGATCTTCTAAAGAAGTCTTACAAAATTAACCTGAAAATTACAGACAAAAAAACGAACGGAATTAAAGTGATTGCCTAATAGTATTCTTAGTAGTGGTCGAAGTTATGAGATGGGAGCTGCAACACTTACTTGCCTGAAAACTATTTAGATCCATATTGTGCAGAGATGGGACAGAACCCCAGTCTGAACGTCCTACTGTCACAGCTTACCGGATCTATCATCACATTCCTCGCACTTTTAAGATCAACTCAGAGTCAGTGATGGGAGCCCAGGGATGCCATTTTATATACCTGAATGCCCTACTTTTCCACTAGATTTTAAGTAAGATGAGAGAAGAAAGCATAATTCTATGTTTTCTTGCACCTCTGTCTTCCCACCCATCACCTACCACATCACCGCTATGGTTGCTGGTACTGAGCCCACACCCCCCAACTGGATACGTGCGGGCATAAATGAACCACTACCCAGTTTGGGGCCCTGGAGTATCTAAGGGATCTCTCTGGGCCACAGTTAGCAATGTCAAGCAAGGCGGTTGGATTTTTTTAAAAATGGGAAAGCATCTCCCACGCTCAGAAATTTAATTGTGGCTCTAGCTATGAATTCTTGGTTAGTGGAAAATTTAATAGAAATATTTAAAGAAAATTATAGTCTAAATTTCCTTCTCCATGGGAAATAAAATGCATGACATAAAGAATGTTAAAGAGGAGAAAAATGCCTATTAATAAATGGAAACAACCATACCATTTTTCCACAATAATTCCTATTTTTGCCCTGTTTTCAAAACTTGGAAAGCACAGATGGAGGAAAATAAACTGTAGACATCCCACTTCGGGGGGCTACTGAAATAGAATATCTCTGGAAAAGTTTGGTCTATTTACAAGTTACATCACTGAAAAGGTTAATATTCCTAATAGGGAAAGAGCTCCTGTAACTAGAAAAACAACAACAAAACAAAAACACCCTGACCGAAGTGGGCAGGAGGTAAATACAGTACGTGCATAGCCACATTCAAAATAAATTCAAACGCCCATGACATTGATAATAAAATGGTTAACCTTGCTACAGTAAGGGGGGAAAATGTCACTTTAAACACCCTGAGGCCATTATCACCTATCAGATGAGTAAACTTCGTATATTTGACAAAACACACAATTGAATAAAGCTGTGGAAAAGCAGACATTTTTTTTTCAAACAACGCTGGTGGGGCTGCAAGATAATGCAATCTCTACGCAGAGGAATTTGGCAATATCTAGCAAAATTAATGATTTATGGACCCTTTGATCCAGAATCCCACTTCAAGAAATCTATTGTAAAGACACCCTGGTAAAACCATAATATATCTATAATATATATAAATATAAATATAAATATATATATGTATAATGATGATTCATACTGTTTGTATTAGCAAAGACAAGAAACCCAAATGTCTATCAACAAGGAATCTATGCATTTATAAGATGCATAATCAATTTAAAGTAAAACAACCATTAAGCCGTCGTCAAAATGAAAGGAAAATATCTATACAGCTACGGAGATTGCTCTGTACTGTATTGCTTATTAAGAAAACAAAGCCGAGGGGCGCCTGGGTGGCTCAGTGGGTCAAGCCTCTGCCTTCGGCTCGGGCGGTGATCTCAGGGTCCTGGGATCGAGTCCCACATGGGGCTCTCTGCTCAGCAGGCAGTCTGCTTGCCTTGCTCTCTCTCTCTCTGCCTGCCTCTCTGCATACTTGTGGTCTCTGTCTGTCAAATAAATAAATAAAATCTAAAAAAAAAAAAAAAAAAAAAAAAAGCAGAGCCCAGAACGCTTCCAGTCTCCGACCAGCGTGTAAGGACCCTGGAAGTCGCCCGTCTGTACCGACAACCGGTCAAATGCGGAACGGAAAGAGCAAGTTTTTCTTGGAACCGCAGAGGAGGCCGCGGGAGGACACAGCGAAGCCGGACTCCCCCGCACAGACCCAAGCAGCGGGAACCTCTGCGGGACACGGCGCCACCGAGGGAAACAGCTCTTCAGTGAGAAACTGCTGGCGGCTCAGTGTAGACAAGCCTGAGACTTACCACTCCGGGGCCAGCTCTCCGAAGGAGGGAGGAGGACCCCTAGCCTTCTGGGGGTTTTACGCCCCGGGGCCCTACCAGGTTCCCTCTGGGGCCGAGAAAAATCCCACCCCCTCCCGCGTGCTTCTGACACACGCAAGGGCGCGCGGTTACCAGGCTCGCCCCCAGGAGAAACTATTTAGCTACAATGTATCCATCCCGGGGGCTGTTACCAAGCCTACCCGACCCGGGAGAAGCGACACGCCCAACCCAGCTGGCTCCAGACTTCCACCCGAAGCACGGGAGAACCAGAGCCGCAGCCAACCTGCCCCTGCCCTGCCCCCGCCATGGGGAGAGGAAAAAACTGAGAAATACTTGCCAAGTTCACGATCCAGGGGCCCAGGCTGCTAAAACCTGCCCCTTCCTCCTAGGACTACCCCCAACAGCTGCTCACATTACTAAAGACCTAAGCCACCGCAGGTTGGGTTTTTGCGCAGCACATCATGCCTGGGTTTTCAAATTCAAATGAGTTTAAAGCATAATTATTCTTCCATCTCTTGTGGAATGCCATCTAAAAAGAGTAAAAACCCTAACATATGAAAAACATGTGACCAGTAATATAATTTGTGGTCATATGGTATTATTAGAGTGTAACTGTTTTAAGTATATTATGGGGTAAAAAGAAAGGGATAACTATGGGATTTGTTCCTAGGAGAACCTAGGAATTCTTCCTCAGAAAAAGCTGATATAATTTAACGTGATAAAACAAATAAATTGGTAATAGTACAATTTAGGGCGTCCGTCTGTAGGTATTTGCGGTAAACTTTCAATGTTACTGCATATTTGAAATTTTTTATAATATGATTTTGGGGAAAAAGATATTTTTTCCTACCCAAGGTCATAAAAATATTGCCCTATGTTTCCATCTGGAAACTCTTTTGTTTCTTTTTGCCTTTAGGTTTGTAATATATCTTGAATTAAACTCTGTGTAAGGCATGGAGGTACAAGTTTCAGGGTAGTTTTGTTTCATTTTGTTTTGTTTTTTAACCATGCAGATATCCAGTTAATCTGGCCCACTTACTAATATCACCATTCACTCTCACCACATGCCACATTGGTGTCATTAGGCTCAATAAGACCTCCATATATGGGAGGACCTTTTTCTAGAATCTCTAATCTTTTCTAGAATCTTCCATTGTATTCCATTGTTCTATGTGTCTATCCTCATCCCTGTATCATACCATCTTGACGACTTTCACTTTATAACTCTTGAATCTGGTAATGTAAGTTTGCCAGACTTTTTCCCCCTAAATTCTCTTGATTTTGTGAGGTCCTTTGCATTTTCAAGGTAATTTTTAAATTGGCCTGCCAATGTGCTAGAATTATGATTCCCAAATTAAGTGTGTCTTTACTACTATGGTTTAGCACCTTCAAAGAATTTGCCCGAAGTTTAATTTTCCCAGTTGGCAGGATCTGAATCTGGGCCTTCTGATTTGGAGATCTTACCATGGATATGTTCCTAGTCTTGTTGAGAAGCAGCAAAGATCTCGGTATACAATCTAAGCATGAAAGTAGGATATCCACATGGCATGCTGTTAACCATAACACTGCATATATGGAAGAAACAAATTAGTTCTAATGGCCACAGAGGGACAACGTACCTTTGGGAGGGGGAGGACAACATACATTTCTCCATTAATTCCTCCTCTTGAGTCACATTTAATTTTATCACAATATTTGTTCATTTGCTTTCCCGTTTCCTCCCCTTGTCAAAATTTCAAATTACCTACCTCCTTTTTTGTTTTCTAGTTTCTTGATTTTTGTACTTGTTTTATATTTTAAACAACTCTTTCTTACTTGTGTTCTTTATCTTTTTAATTTCCCCTTAATAGTTTTTTCAATTTTTCTTCTCATTCCTTTAATTTATTTATTAGCAAATATTCAATTTTTAAAAATCCCATACATGAAAACCACACAGAAATAATTGGAGTACATAAATATCCATATTCAAGAAAAACACAAAAGTTAAAAGGTAATGCATATGATAATTCTTTTTTTTAATGTCTTATTTATTTGAGAGATAGAGAGAGCACAGAGGAAGAAGGAGAGGGAGAACCAGACTCCCTGTGGAGCAGAGAGCCCCATGTGGGGCTGGATCCCAAGACCCTGAGATCATGACCTGAGCTGAAAGCAGACACTTAACCCACTGAGCCACCCAGGCGCCACATATAACTGTCTTAATGAAAAAAGCTCTTATAAACAAGAAAGAAATAGGGGCACCCTGGTGGCTCAGTCGTTAGGCCTCTGCCTTCCGCTTGGGTTGTGATCCCAGGGTCCTGGATCGAGCCCGCATTGGGCTCTCTGCTTGGCGGGGAGCCTGCTTCTCCCTCTCCCACTCCCCCTGCTTGTGTTCCCTCTCTCACTGTGTCTCTCTCTGTCAAATAAATAAAATCTTTAAAAAAAATAAAATAAACAAGGAAGAAATAAACTTAATGGTGTGTATTATGATGATCAGCATATTATATGATATTCATAGAAAAAATGCAGATAAAGGAAAAGAAATCCCATGCTGCGCCTTGATCTGTGCCTGTGTGCCTGGCACTGTTTCAAGCTTCTGCCTCCGCTTGGGCTAGCTCATCTAGGACTCATGACAACTCAGTGTGAGAGAGACACATGCCTTTAAATGGGCTAGAAAACAAGAAATGGTTACAATCAATACACCTGACATTTCTGAGAGCAGATGGAAATGTATTAAATGAGAACCCAAAGAATATGAAACGAAAAAATAAAATAAAGCAGGATATACAAAAGAGACAAAAGCAACTTCAGAGCAGGAGGAACACCTGGGAGCTTTAAAATAAAAAAATGAGGAAAAGCTGAGGAGATGCTCCCTCCCCTTCAAAATAGCCAATGAACATGAAATTGCGCCAGGTAGTGGTCATGATTGGAGAAATCTAAAGTAAAAGAAATCTAAAGTAAAAACTTCAACATTTTTGAAACTGGAAACAGTTAACAGTGTTAACAGGGGAAAGCATGGGGATGTGGGAACACCCATTCATTCTTGGAGCTAATGTAAATTAGCACAAACTTCAAAGAACAAGTTGGTAATACGGATCTAACTTAAAGTGTCTTGTGTCCTTTAGCAGATCAAGTCTACAGTCTTGGACTTAACCTTATGGATAGAGTTGAGAAGCTTGGCAAAGAAAGAGACCCAAGTCCATTACTGCGAATTGTATATAATAGCAAAAATACACATATTTTAAAAAACGTAATGTATAGCACAGGGGAATCGTTAAACACTCACTAAACTGCATTTTCTTTCAGATGGCATAAGTTTAATTGTAAAATGGTGTCATTTCTCGATACCCACACGGTTGTATTGTTGAGAAATTCATCTCTAAAATTTATATAATTTCTAACACGCATAGACACTGGGCATTGACAAAGCAAGGTAATAAAATTAGAATAATTCTATTGCCTCTCCGTTTCTCTGAAATGACAGAACATATTAATAATAACAATAACAATACTAAGAACATATATTCAACTATGCCAGACTCATGTTTCTATCAGCATTACCAATTCCTATAATCCTCCTACCAGTCCTCTGATATCAGCACTTAGATCCTTAACCGTCCTATAAAATAAGAAAAGGAGCCATGCAGTATACTGTTATTTTTGCATCAATCAGATGGAAGTGTATTAATAGAGAACAAAAGCCCAGATGTCAGTATAGGAGAAAAGCCCCAAATCTGCAGGATAGGTAAGAACAATCCTAGAAACACTCCAGGCTCAGAATCAGCAAATGTAAAGAGCAACAGGGAGCCCTTCAGGAATCTTCCAGAAAGTAAATAAAATAAGTAAAATCCAGCTGAGTCACAAAGGAAATAAGGCTAAATTGTTGGAATCCAGTGGACAACTAAGTAAAAGGACAGGTTTATTAGAGATCCCTAGTGCCTCTTGCTACACATTTTGGGCTCAGTCTTCCGCTAGCTTGAAATAAACACATAAACACAAGATTTGCAGAGGACAGCTGAAATTAAGATTATTTACTTGGAACAATCTTCTGTTACTTCCAAACTAAAGGTACTGCTGTTACTCTATTCATTTTTCTTTTTTCTTTTTCCTCTTGAATGCACTATATGGTTTTATTCATTTCTGACTGGCAGAAAGAAATCTCAATAAATTATGATTGCCACTTTATGAATTTTCAGAACATCTGAGTAATGTAAAATGATATATTTCAACAGAGAAAATGTTTCAGGTACTGTGGAGACATTTTCAATAGGTTTAGAGGGTAGATGAAAAATGATATTTCAAAGACTTTTCAGGATGAAATATCCTTCAGAAAATGACTGCTCGAGTGAAAATCTCTCTCCATATAACTAAGATAACTTTCTTTAGGGGTCATCTAGAGAAAAAGATTAGCTGGAAAAAACCTGTATGAGATGTAAATGTTAACTATGCTCTTTTTTTTTTTAATAGTTTTTAATCCCAATAGAACTCACAGAAAAGAAAAATGGTTTTACTTTTCTCTCCTTGGTCATCTGCACTAGCTACCATTATCTATGTCCACAATTGCTCAAAAGAGGAATAGAGGAGACAGGGTGAACCTTAGTCTTGCTGCCCTGTATTTTTGTGCCAATTGTGCCAGCACAGCTGAGAACTGAATATCTTGTGGGACCACATTTAGAGATAAAGATCGGATGCGATATTGCACTAGGGTTTTCTAAGCTAAGTGGATACACCACGGCACACTGCTCCCAGATGGACTGAGGGTTATGCATCACAGTCAGTGCTAAGAAAGAATAGAGGAAAAGCAGCAGTGGAAAATTTTGGCAGCTCACTGGCTTTATAATTAACTCATTCTTGAACATATATTTTTTTAAGATTTTATTTATTCATTTGACAGAGAGAGATCACAAGTAGGCAGAAAGGCAGCAGAGAGAGAGGAAGAAGCAGGCTCCCCGCTGAGCAGAGAGCCTGATGTGGGACTGGATCCCAGAACACTGAGATCATGACCTGAGCCTAAGGCAGAGGCTTAACCCACTGAGCCACCCAGGTGCCCCCTCATTCTTGAACATACTACAAATAGGAGCCCATTGTAGTCATAATGGATTTACTAAAAACCTTCCAAGGTGTAGTTTATGTACAAAGAAAAAACAACATTGCATCAGTGACAGAGAACTAATCTTTAAATTAACATAAACTTAGAGTTTTACAAATCTATTTAAAGTGTGCCTCTTTGTTTTCTCAATGATTTCTCCCTGAATAAGAAGTTCCCAAAATAAATATTTAATATTTCTAGGCCCTTCAAAACCCACCAGGAGTAAGTATTGTACTATATTTACTTATATTACGAGTCATGAAACTAGGAGGGTAAACTTTCAAGAAATTTTGGAAATAAGACAACTTAAAATCAAGGGGAAAAAAATGAAGAAACACAGTTACTATTATTTAGCTATCTGTGTATTGAATCATTCCATGGTTTAACAAATCAACTGACAAACCAGCAATACATGTGTCAAATAAAGTGTGTTGGGTATGCAAAGTACAAATAATACATATGTATAGTAACCTTAAGTCTGCAGGGCCCCCGCTGTTAGCCCTTATGCTGCCTATGGATAACTGTCTTTTTCAATACGAGTTTCAAGAAATCTGCTTGAATATGCTCTGCTGGGCTTCTAACATACTGTACGTGTTCATATTATAAACAGTTCTTGGGGAAAAGATGAACTCACTTTGTTATATTCTTTACGTTTTTACCTTGTAAAATTCCCTCCAAATTAAAACTTGGCTATGTCTTCACAGCAGAAGGTGGCAAATAAAATAAGGAAATATCTATTGTGACTTTTTTTTGCATAGTATCGCTGGAAAATCTCTCATACTGATTTTTTCTTTGCTTTAAAGCAATACAATTATTTAAAATAGAGAATGGCTCCTGGTGAAACTCATTAAATCTCATTTGATCTAACCTTAAAGATTAATTATTTTAGGTCAATAATGGTATAAATGCTGAAAATTTCTAGAATTAAACTTAATTCAAAAGTAAGCGATGAGATTTCCAGACTCGTAAATCATATATAGCGTATGGCTCATTAAACATCAGAGAATATTTAGAAAGAACAGTGTTAGAAATTTTAAGGATGGAGAAAAACTTTTTGATGTGCTCCCATGACAAGCTGAATGACAGAAATGTATTTTGAGAAATAAAAATTGGTGAGAATGTGTCACGTTGTCATTTTGAGAAATCATTTCCTTTATTTACGTAGATAAATTAAACGTACTAAGTTAGAGAGAAGGGTAGGCCAGAGCTTGAAAAATAATCCTAATACCAAGCATATAAAATATAAGTTATAAGGATTTCTCCTCCACTTTTTTGAGGTTGAAAAACATCTCATAAGAGCAAAACAAGTCCATGTGCTTAGGGAATGAAAATGAAACACTGAAACAAAGAACAGTAACATAAGGAGTGACCTGGAACTTGTACTATTGAAGAGAAAACAAAGTAAAATCCTTTCTCAACAACTATGGACTCCAGAAAGCTAACTGAGAGTTTGAGGGTTGGGGGGTATGGGTTGTCCAGTGATGCGTATTAATGGAAGGCACATATTGCAATGAGCACTGGACGTTACATGCAAATAATGAATCATGGAACCCTATATCAAAAACTAATGAAGTACTGTATGGTGACTAACATAACAAATTTTTTTTAATTAAAAAAATTAAAAATTAAAAATTTTTTTTTCTCAAAAGAGAGGATAATGGGTTTTGGAAAAAAATAAAGTGATTATATGTGTGATCTTTTTAAAGCAATTAATCTTTAAAATGTTAAAGAAAAAGAACTTACAACATGTGGAATTCTGGAAAGGTAAGAATTCAAGCAAAGATGCCATCTCCTGTTCCCGTCTGGGTCTGGAGGAGCCAAGGAGGTAAGTCTCCTAGTTGCAGGACTGCTGGTGCAGGAGGACAGTTGAGGGTTTCAGAGGTCAAGGAGAGGGTCTGCTTTTCTCAGAGCTCTTAGGCCAGTGTCCTTTATTACTTTGCTGCACATTAGAATCAACTAGGGATCTATAAAAAGAATGGATGCTAGGGTTTCAAGCCTAGATATTCTGATTTAATAGTTCTTGGCTGTGACCTGAGCCTTGGGAATTTTAAGGGATCCCTGAGTTATTTTAATTTGCAGCCAAGTTAAATTGAGCTACTGCTTCGGGCAGAGCTGATGCTTTGCTGGTTCCCAGCAGAGTCCTGTGGCAGAATTTTGCAAATCCTCTTGGGAAAGAATACCAACAGTGATTTTATTGCTGGAGCTTCCAAAACAAGTTGCCAGTTCTACCAACCTTGGGACGAGGAACTGCCCAGAAGACTAGAAAGAAGACTTGCTTCATGTTTCTGAGGTGGCAAGAAAACTTGGCTCAACAAAGCCTGTCTGTTACTGGTAATCCGCAATAGAACAAATCATTGTGCTTTCAGCACCAGCTGGCTGAACTCTGGTCAAGAGACTGTAGCGAAATGATAAGGATGGCCAAAAACCCAACAAAATGAAACAAAACAAAACCTTACATCTAAGGGAATCAAAACCTGTAGGACAAAAATCAAGCTGGATGTGTGGAAGGGGTTGCCTCAGGACCAAAGGAAGAGTCAGATTAAAACCTAAAATACAGTACTCTCATGGATATGTGATTAGAGCCCAAAAGAAAGACTTTACATAAATTATTTTTAAAAAATATACTTCACATAAAATTCTATAGATGAACCAGAAAGATGCTTGTCATTACTGAAAATATAATTAGTGGTGGACTGAAGGGGGGCGAGATATCAGAAGGGAAAAAATATGAAAGCTGAAAAAAATCTTGAACAGACCAATATGGACATAAAGTGAATTTCCAAGGGGGAATTTCCAAAGAGTTTTCCAGAAAGAAAATAACATGAAGAGAAAGAACAGGGTAATAATCAACAGTAATCGTTGAATACTTCCCTGAGCTGCAGAGGAACCCTAACCCTAACAGAATTAATGATAAGGCTCATACAAAATCAACATATTCTGGGCGAATTCCATGGAAAGATAAGGGAAAGATAAGGGAACAACATGTTACAGGTTTCCAGACAGAATGTAGAAACGCTTTTCCACATACAATGGAAATAGAATCAAATATGGCTCCGACTCTTTACATGCAACCTACGGAACCAGAAAGCAATTGAAGAGTCTGAAAGAGAATGAAAGTTGTTCAAGAGAAAAACACAAGACATAAGAACTCTGCAGTCGCCCGAGAATGAATTCATCTCACTGGGTGGTTAGAAAGATATTTGGGTCTCTTTAAGAATTTAGAAAATGGGGCACCTGGGTGGCTCAGTGGGTTAAGGGAAAAAAAAGCTCATCGGGGATAATATAACTGGGAAGTTGTATTAAAATAATTGAGAGTTAAAAACACATAATGTTGTCTATTTCAAAACAGTCACTGATCCCACAAAACCCCAAGGGCTGGAAGGAAGTGTTTGAAGAAATAAGAACACTCCCATATTGTCAAAGGGTTACCAGAATGGAAAGAATTTGGTGAAGCAGTAGACGGTAACCACCTTTCAGATAAAAATATTTCTAATTACTTTAAATACCAAGAAAGTATAATTTATCAGCGAGTAGGGCTTTTAAAGTCTGTTGATTCATTAAAAAGTTCAGAGAAATATGATGGCAATTGTTCTAGAAAAAAGAGGAAACTGTTTTTTGAGCTAGTGCTTCATTTTCACGTATGTTGGCATATATTATTTCAATACCACACAAAGCTGTGAGGGAGACATGATTATTATTGTTTTTGTTGTGTTGTTTTGCCAGAGAGAATACTATAAATAAGTAAAATAATTTTCTGAACATTACAAACCTAATATTTAGAATATATACTGAATTCCATATGACATCTAAAACTTTAATTGTTCCAAACCTCTACTAATTCCTAGGAGGCCCTAGAAAGTAGTCCTAAAAGACTAAATACTATATTTTCTGGGATAAAAGGAAATTAGAAAAAGCATTACATAATCCCTTAAAACCTAGTTCTCTTAGGAAGGGAACATGTCAAGTAAATATAACACAATTTTAGCCTGAAAAGAAATTTTGACAAATGTCATTGACCTGATGCCTTTGGTCCTACTTTAGTCTTTAATAATTAATTGTTTTTTATTTTTTTTTATATTTAGTTTAGTCTTAATGTGTAGCATGTTCTAGAAGTGACTTTTCCATTCACTCCCTGAATCAAAGTTAGAATCACTGTTATGGACTAAATTTTGGTCCCCCCAATTCACTAGAAGCCCTAAACTCATGTGACTGTATTTGCAGATAGGGCTTTTAAGGAGATAATCATGGTTAAATGAGGTCATAAGGTGAGGCCCTCATCTGATAGGACTGGTACCCTTCAAGAAGGGACACCAAAGCCTGCACTCACACACCCCTACTCCCATCTATGTCTTCCTTTCCACTCACAGAGGAAAGGCCATGTGACAAAACAGCAAAAAGGTGGCCATTGAGAAGACAGGAAGAGACACATCACCAGAAATCAATCCTGATGGCATTTAGATCTCTTTGATTTCCAGCCTCCAAAACTGAAAACATTTCTCTTGTTTAAGTCACCCAGTTTGTGGTACTTTATTATTGAAACCCCAGCAGATTCATGCAACCCCTAGCATACCAGTGGAACAGGGATCTTCAAACTTTTTCTAAAAAATGATAAATAGTAAATATTTTCAGCTTTGTGGATCATAAGAAAACATTTCAACTATTTAAGTCTGCCATTATATTGTGAAAGCAGCCCTATATGGTATGTAAATAACTAGGTATAGTTGTGTTTCAATAAAACTTTATTTAGAAAAAAAAGTCAGGGCATGCCTAGGTGGCTCAGTCGGTTAGGCATCTGACTCTTGATTTCACTCAGGCCATGATTTCCTGGTCCTGGAATTGAATCTGTGTCAGGCTCTGGACCTTTTCTCTCTCCCTCTTCCTCTGCCCCTCCTACCCTACAGTTTGCTAAACCCTGGTCAAAAAAAAAAAAAGAAAAAAAAGAAAGAAAGAAAAGAAAAGAAAAAAGGGAAAGAAAAAGAAAAAAAAATCTTTTAGTAACAATACCTTAAATCAATAAATCCCAAGCATCCGCTTCTGGCAGACACCTAAAATCCCATTACCAATACTACCAAGGGAACTTGAATATTTTCCTTCCAGTAAAGTGTGTGAGACACTGAGGGACTGAGAACATTTTTACTGTGGTCCTCCTGTGTTCTTATTTGCAACATCTTTTCTTCCATACCTGCTTTTTCACATGTCTTTATCCTCTAATTGTTCTCTACCCCAGTGATGGCTACTACTCAACAAGTATAATTTCTCCATCTTGAGAAACACCCTTGAACAATTACATGCAAAACAAGCTAAACTTTGCCTGAATCCCTACTTCTAAAACCCTATAACATATTTTTGCCTGCCTTCCAAGTTAGAATGCTCCTTCAGAGGTATCTCCTGCCCGGAATTCTCAAAAAAGGTTTAGGCGATCTTCTCATAACAGGGACCCACGGGTGTTTTTGCAGTAATGTTAGGTCCAAACATCTTTAAGTGCATTTTTTTTTTTAAGATTTTATTTATTTGACAGAAAGACATTCGGCAAGAGAGGGAAACAAGCAGGGGGAGTGAGAGATGGAAAAGTAGGATCCCTGCTGAGCAAGAAGCCCGATGTGGGGCTTGATCCCAGGACTCCAGGATCATGACCTGAGCCGAAGGCAGACGTTTAACCACTGAGCCACCCAGGCACCCCTCAAGTGCATTTTTTTTAAGTTGACTTAATTTTCTTTAAAATAATTTCTTCTCAAAGATGTCTCATTTCCAGTGCCAAAAACCTAACCTTCTTTCAACACCCTCAAATTCCTGTGCCTATAATCTGAGCTAGGACAGATTGAGAGAGGCAGAAAAATCTGGGATTGAGAAATACTAAATTTGTATTTTCTGTAGGTTAATTATGCTTATCATACATACCAATCCATCAGATCTCCTCAACATAAATCAACCTGAACCATACCAAGTCCTCAATAAATACTTATTGAATGAATGAATTGGAAGCACAATTTCATGTTTTAAATGATGGAAGATCTGTAGTCCAGGAAAGATCACTTTGCGCTTTGAAATAACTCAAGAACAATTGCTGCTGGAAAGAGGAATTCTTAACACAGAGAGCATTACTGTCAACCGTGCATTCTTCTGAGAGACAGGATAGATATATATAGAGAGAGAGACTGTCAGATACCTTTCCACAAATGTTTACAAATCAGTGCCTTTATTATTACTAACCATGTTGCCATGGATAACCTTGTATATATCTCTTATCATTTATGGGCAGGCAGGCATAATCTCCAATGCTTTGCTTCCTCCCTGTAATAGGATTAGACACCCAGACTTTTCCCCACGTAACTTTGCAAGGCTTCCCTGGTGGGTAGAGTGTATTTCACTGCCCTGATGAGTTTGGTCTTATTCGTATGACTTCTTCGTGGGCAGAAGTAACTGCGCGCTAATATCAAGAAAGACTTTAAGAAGTCTTCTGTGTTTCCACTACACCCCTTTGGTTTGGCTCTACGATAAGAACAAAATGTGCCAGAGAGTGGGAGCTCTTTCAGCCTGTTCAGGAATGAGAAGCCACAAGACAGAATAGAAGCTGACCCGTGGCATCGGTGTAATACAAGCAATAAATATATGTTTTTGCTGTAAGCTACTGAGACTTCCAAGTTGTTTATTGCTGCTACGAAAACCAACTTAGTGGAGTTAGGCTAATTCCCAGAACTGAGATTTCTGGATCAAAGGGTAAGTGCAATTTTTTATTTTGATAAATATTACCAAATTTCATTTCATACAAATAGTACCATTTCACAGTCCAGCAGATCAGTAGGTCTATTTCCCACCACCCTATGTAACCACTAATGTTGAATTTTTGTATTTTTGCCAATCTGCTAAGTGAGAAATTATATTTTAGTCTCATTTGTATTTGCATTTCTCCAGTTAAGAGTGAGACTATTCATCTTCATAGTTTAAGACCCCTGCACTTCAGAGAACTCTCTTTTAAAAACTTTGCCCATTTTTTCTGTTGGTTTAATAGTGTTTTCTTCTCGATTGCTAGGTGCTCTGTGTGTAGTAAGATTAGTCCTTTGCAGTATGTATGATTGACATGTTTTCTTTATTTGTCTCTTGTCATTTGACTTAGCTTAGGGGTTTTTTTTTTTTTTTTAGCTTAGAGGGTTTTTTTTAATATAAATTCAACTATGTGTTATTTTATTTTAGATATCTAAATCTGTGTTATCTTCTTTGTAAGTGCAAATGGGACAAAAGTCAGTTGGATTTATCCAAGATGTCACCACGTGGTAGAAGAAGCAAATGCAGTAAAGTATATTTGATAGAACTATTTGCTGGGTATATTCTACTAATGATAACCCATTTAATACATGAGTTATATATTTCACAACATAGCAATATTGGGGCTTGGTAAGTCCTACTTGACTATTATAATCAAGATTCTTTGTCTCAGGATAGTCAAACCTAGGTTAAAAACAAGAAACACAGACATGTTTCTTATGGAGTGCTTAAAAACAAAAAACAAAAAACAAGCATAGTCCTAGTAGATTCTAAGAAGAATTAAGTGGAATAGGAGTTATGTTATAGGGAAAAACAAGAACAAATATAGTCAAAAAGTCACAAAAAATATTCCAAGTAACACAATGTAACCGAATAATCTGATTAATAAGTATGTGCACCTAATTGTTTGCTACAGGTTCATCATAGAAGAATGGAAGAATATTAATTTCCCGGTGCCTCTTTCCTGTGCCACATTAGCATTTGTAGCTAATAACCCAGTTTCTATTTCCCAGAACAGCACAAGTTTGCTAGTTTGTACTTTTAAAAAATTGTACTGTGTATCTTCTTTAACTTGGAATCTAAACTTATTCATCATTGGTTTAAATAGTTGTAATATATTTTTAGTTTTTAATAAATGAATAGTTTAAATAATCTTGTACAGACAGTTTTATGGACAAGTTTAAATTATGTTGGACATAATTTGTAGAAACTTCTACTTTATCTGTAAATGAATTTATTACTTTGCAGTCATCCTGTTTTTGATTTCTTAAGATTATGCAAAAAAACCCCTCACAAACAAAAACTTTACTGAGACTTACCAAATGCCTCTTATTTATTTTTTTAAATTTTATTTATTTATTTTTTAAGATTTTATTTATTTGACAGACAGAGATCACAAGTAGGCAGAGAGGGAGAGAGGAGGAAGCAGGCTCCCTGCTGAGCAGAGAGCCCAATGTGGGGCTTGATCCCAGGACCCTGAGATCATGACCAGAGC
Organism: Taxidea taxus jeffersonii; assembly: GCA_003697995.1. Lineage (NCBI taxonomy): Eukaryota > Metazoa > Chordata > Mammalia > Carnivora > Mustelidae > Taxidea > Taxidea taxus. The sequence continues at coordinate 188,340 of ML101465.1, read as the reverse complement.
TGAAGGCAGAGGCTTTAACCCACTGAGCCACCCAGGCGCCCCAAATGCCTCTTATTTATATGTTAATCTTTAACACTGATTACCCGATATACTCAGAAATGTTTGGGAAGACTGAAATATTATTCATTTTAATATGTCTTTGCCAATAAATGTTTTGGATAAAATGTTTTAATCTTATCACATTCTTTATTAAACATGTTTGTCAAAACCTGGACCTACAGATTTACCTTATTCAATTTGGAAAATGTCAGCCACATAACCTAATTGGCAAAGCCAGTCAATATTTTCAAACTAATCAACCAGATTGGAAATTTTTTCTGTCAGAAAATCTGACTCCATTTTTCAATTCAAATAAACATATTAAAATGCATTTCTGTGACAACCATCTAATTTCTGAATTTAGTTCTAAGATAGATAAGACAGTCTTCCCATGAATTTCTTGGATGGATCAAACGTCATGCTACTTTAGCATTTCCTACTGAAATAGTACTAGTATTAGCATTAGTATTATTAGTATTCTTTAGTATTTCTTACTGAAGCCCCCTTGCTTTTCTTCATGGGATTCTCCCAGGAGCAATTAATTTTTTCACAATAGTTGGTGAGTGGAAGACTCAAGTTCTCCAAATTAAAATTGCCATTGTTCCTCCACTGTCCTGCTCTAATATATATATATATATATATATATATATATATATATATATATCCGTATATCCAACAAAATGCACTGTTCTTAAGGCCACTTTAGAAACAGAGATTACATAAGACAGGGAAAAATAATACGCCTTAATTAAAGGAATCCTTCTGAAAAATAATTCTTATTTCAAAATATTGCTTTGCTTTATATTCTAGCAAATCCTTTCTTTTTTCAAGTAGAAAGAAAGAAAGAAAACCACAATTACATCTCTTTGGATAGTACAATCAGGATGATGAATTTTAGGAAAGAATGGGTAGGGAATTTGAATTTCAGTAATGTAATATATTTAAAATACTCTTGTCTGTAGACCCCTTGGAATGTTTTTATGTGCAACAAAATGGTACTTCAAAAATCAGCGCCCTAGTTTGCAGTCTGTTATCCGAAAGGGTGGTATTTCCTTTACTCTAGCAGAAATGTAGCAGAATTGTTTTTGAAAACTGACCTTTTCAGACAAGCAAGATTATCTGAGAAGGGAAAAATTTCCCATCTTGCACAGACAGAGAATGGGCAGCACAAACTTATGGAATAGTTGGATTTCCTGTATACTGGTTTGGAGAGTGCCTCTTCAAAGTTTACAGCTATGCAGAACCTATGAATGTGACCAATGTGAGTTGGAAACAGGGTCATTTCAGATCATATTGGGTTAAAATGAGGTTACATGGAAGTAGGGTGGGCCCCGAGTCCAGTATAACTGTTTCATTTATAAGAAGAGGGAAATTTGAGCACCAAGATACAGATACCCAGGAGAAGGTGGCCACGTGAAGATGCAGGCAGAGACTGCAGCTTGCTGCCACGAACCAAGGAATACCAGCAACCACAAAAGCTAGAGAAGACAAGGATGCTTCACTAGACCCCTGAGACAGCACAGCCAGACTAACACCTCGATTTCAGACTTCTGGTCCCCAGAGCTGTGAGACAGTAAAATTTCTATCAATTTAAGCCATCCAGTTTTGGAAAAAATTTTTTTTTTATTGTAGCCCTAGGTAACTAGTGCACACTGAGATAAGGATCTCTTGTAAGTTATTACATTTTAAAACAGGTGGATATGTGCACCTTTCAAGTGGCAGGATTTCTGATAGTCTTGTTGGCCTTGAAAAGCAGCACATACCAGTGGCTGAACAATAAGTATGCAAAGTGTATTCTGACCAATAAAATTTGGTTTTAAATAGACCTTGAGGATGTAGGTAATAAATGCTTTAATGGCAATCATAGCTGACCCAAAAGCAAAGGACAATTCTCAAAATTGGGGGATTATTTAATGCTGTAGGAATAGTAGAAAAGTAGAGCCCCCACTTTCATGACCGAATTTAAGTCTTCCCCTATCCCAACCAGGTGAACTTCCCAGTTAGGAAGGTTGATACTGAATCAAGTTATTTGTTTTACAAAATTAATAAGGAGATGTTTCTTACACATTTGTTTTATGGCAGAGATCTATAGTGTTTACATTAAGGGAGGGGAATTATTGTCTTAGATAATGGGCAATCCATGAAGAGAAAGTATCTGGCATACTTACTAATGCCCAGGACTTAAACCAAGTGACTTTTTGATATAGTAGATTTAAGGTACATGGAAAACTGAATTCAGGAAAAATACAAAGGTTCTCAAAATCTCATGTTTGGAGAAAACGGTAGACTCAAAGGAAGCTGAATTTGAAAGTATACTAATATATGCTTCAAAAATCTTGGGAGTTTCAGGATAATTGATATTCATTTAAAGAAATAAGCAAGGGCCACTTAACTCATAGTGAAATTTGCAAAATTGCTTTCTCAGGGACTCCTAGAACTTGAGAAATGATGGCAATTGAAAGTGATTTTAAGACTCTTATCTTGGGGCTCAGTGGGTTAAAGCCTCTGCCTTTGGCTCAGGTCATGATCCCAGGGTCTTGGGATTGAGCCCGCATTGGGCTCTCTGCTCAACAAGGAGCCTGCTCCCCCACCCCACCCCACCTGCCTCTCTGCCTACTTGTGATCTCTCTCTCTGTCAAATAAATAAATAAATCTCTTTCAGGGGTTGAATTTATATCCATACTGGAAAATTGTTACAGAATGTGCTCCTTCGGAGATATTTAAATCGAAGGAGGGTGGATCTGAACTATTAAAGCAGAAATATGGAGAGTAAATGCAGAATGACCCTCTACTCCAAGCCCATTCTGACTACCTGTGATTCTTTTTTTTTTTTCTTCACTTTTACCATCTTCTGAAGCTGGCAAAGGCAGAAGAGAAGGAACACGTGGCACAGTGTCTCCATGAGTCACAGGAGCCAGCTGCAAGAATGGATTCAGCTCTGGACCTAAAAGAGATTGGGAATTATCCTAATGGCCAAGGCTCTAGTTTTGACTTCATAGCATTTCAGCAGGGTTAGTATAAACACCTGCTCTTAGGGCATATGGGAGACACCATACAGGTGAATGAATCCTCTTAATAGCCATAGCCATAATATTAAAGGTAATAATAGCAAATGCTTATATGGAGTTTATACTGCACCAGGCACTCTCTAGCAATTTTGCATAAATTATCTCATCTAATCCATACAACAACTCTGTGATATAGGAGCAAACATGGGCGATAAGGGCATGTTTCTTATCAGCTGATGATGTGATGGCCTCAGACACAGGCAGAGAAACTGTAACATAAAATAGATGATTTACATCTGTAGCAAAATTTGGAATATTTTTGTCATGTTAATAAGAGGAAAGATTTCAAAAATAGTCATGCTCAGTTTAGGGAAGTACAAGGGCTTCTACCTCCTCTTGTCTTATATGGAAATTGCACATCTTACGGCTTCCAATACTCCAAAGAGAATCTCTTTTATTAGGCAAAAGGAGGGGCTAATTGGAACCTTTAGTAAAATGGAACGGGATGGAGGCTACCCTGTTTCCATATGAACCTGGTCTTAGGAAGAATTTTTAAAACTTTTGTGGGACCTGTTGGCCTGGATCTTGGAAGTGAAAGAGAATGATTTCAGAAATATCATGAGAGTACCCAGAAGAATCTCCACTCAGTTGGCCAACCTCAAGGCTCCTCTTGCACCACTGTATGGCTGGTGAGCAGATTCCAGTCTGTCCTATTTTAAGAGAGAAAGTTCACAAATGTGAGCAGGAAGATCCTCCCACCCAAACTGTAGAGCCCAGGTAATTAGGAGAGAGTGATGACTATGGATTGAGAAATCAGTTCACACTAATGTCTAAATTAAACACCCATGTTCTTGTATTGAGTCAAATATAGCTGTTCTCCTCCTGAAGTTCTGTCTGCCTTGTTCCTCCACAGTGCCCTATCACATGACAGAATTTCTGATAGAGTTATTTACTAGGTGTGGTTAAGCCTTCAGTGTCACAGAATTTGGAGTCTTGGTGATGGTCCTGGTACAGAGCTGAGCTCAAATGGACAACTTTGCCTTGGGCAATCAGGACCTCACTGACAAGCCAACTGAGCTAAGGAACAGTGACTAATTTGCATTTTTTCTAGCTGCTTTCACCTTTTCAAGAATCTTTGAGAGTCAAAGGCTAATATCAATTTTAATTACTCATGAGAAATTTATAAAATTTGATCAGATACTAGCCCAGAAAAATAAATTAATTGTAAAAAGTTTCAATTATTCAGATCATAAGCTTTGAGGAAAATGCAAAAAAAAAAAAAGTACACATTAAACTACTATTAAAGATATTGCTGCTGAAAGAAGTTTAACTGCAAACTATCAAAGAACAGTATTTCTTTCTAAAATTCAAATACTGAATTCTCTCAAATTGAACTGATGGAATTTTAAAGTAAATTAATTTAAAGCATTCGTATTCATATGTGATAAATTAATACCCCAAATCTAGTCAATAAAATCCAGTGAGCATGCAATTTGATACCATTTGAAACTTACTAAAAAGGTATTCTTTTAATAATAAAGGAGAATACAAGAGTATTCACATAGTGTTCTACTAAAAATGAAAGAAATAAAACTCTTTTCTTATTATACACCCTTCAATATAGGCATCAATATTTCAACAAGTATGAATTCTCTTCCCACTATTTTATAGTCAATTTGAGATACAGAGAGTTTCCCCTAAATCATAGAAAAAGACAGTAACAGTCCTAAGGCTAGAATTCTGTTTCTACTCTGTTGATTAAATTCTGTATTTCTCCAACTCCCTAACTGGACAATGTCAATTTTAACATGACTAAATAATTACCAGTAAAGGAATTAAGACAACATTCAATGGAGAGAAAGCACAAGAGAATCAAACACTGAGGAAACTAACATGTGTCAATAAGAGTAGTGGGAAATAAATTGAGGACAGGGGAATATAACAAATGTCATTTCACTAGTTTTGTGGGTGCTTCCTAGTTCCACAATAATCTTGAAAATAGCCCAAGAATTCCCAAAGCATTTTAACTTCCTCATAAAAGCTGAAGATCCTTGCTTTCTTAGTTTCAGACATCAAAAGTAAAATAAAAAGCAACAGCATTGGGAAGAAATTGACTACCATATAACAGATAGAATATTGCAAATATTTCATTGAAGGTGTACTGATTTTTTCCCATCAAACATGTTAGTGTGCTATTTTTTTTAAATCTCTGTGAGTTTCCCAAAGAAGAGTTCGTAATTTTTTTAACTGTTTATCATTTTATTTTTAAGCACTTTCATTAGATTTATGACTACAAGTATGAGAATATATGTGTATTTTTTATTTAAAATACATAGAAAAATCAAAATAGTATAAGTAATAAGATTCCATATATTTTTAAAGCACACTACCAAGTCTTCACTTTCACAGCTTTTTCATTTTAGTATTTTGATCATTGCAATATCTGTCACTGAACAAAATCAAGACTCTATTGCTGGAATTAGCCCAGATCATTTTGGGGCATGATTGTTACCCTTATTAGCTCTTTACAATATTTTTAACTATTCCATCAATATTTCATATCAATTTAAAAACATTTAATTATTCCAGCAATGGCCCATTTGGCCACTTAATGAGACTAGTCATATCTTCATGCATATCAGCACCTAAGAATATTTTTGAAACCAGTAAGAAATTCTTATTCTGACTACCATATATTATATCTCTATTCCCACTAAAAAAATCATGTTTAATTGGCACCTATGATAGACAAAGTCTTTATTCTTAAAGAGCAGTCATCTGAGGTTGTTCTGAGAGCATCTCATTACAATATACTTCACTATTAACAGATAGTGTTGAAAAACAAGCTTTTCAATAGTCTATATAGTTTATTCTAAACTGTTGATTGTTAATATCTTGCATGGGAAAAACAAACCAATAAAAATATTGTTCCCTTTGGAATAGATAAAAGGATTGTATGTCTTCATTACTGAATTGAGCATGCAGCATTAAAGGGATACAATTAAAAGCCTTTATCTATGAATATGCATTGTGAATCTCCAATATGGAGCTCTAATGTGAAAGCACTTTCCAAACTCTGGGTATCGCTCTTTTTATTTACATCTATATGTACTTTTAAGTGTATGTAGTTTCAAGAGACTAATGTTCAAGGAACTACACTTTAGAAAACCTAACCTGAAATATTAGAACAGGGATTTTGACCTTGATTCAATGAACCCCATCCATAAATGGGATTTAAAGGATCAGTAATACTCCATATTGTGACATTACCATGCAGTTTTTGTTCTTTTATTTTTCTTGGATATTTGATATAATTACTATAGCTATTGAACCACAAACAGCAAGCAGAACATAAAATGTGCATATTGTACCAAAGGAAGAGAATAGTTTAAGTATACAAACTTTCTTTGTGTATTCTATGTCAAAAAATAATCATCTATTTTTTAACTTCTTCTACTAGAGAAAACAGAAGAATTTCACTCTTATTTCTTCAGCTGAGATGAGGCATTTATAATAAATTGGAACTAATGAATCAACCTCAAATAATATTAATAATGATTGACATATTATTTTTAACTGGAGGAAGTGATGAATGCAGAAAAAACATTTGTCCACTTTTGTTTTGTCTCAGAATGTTATCTCAAGGTCTTGGCTGTTTCTGTCTCTAATTCCATGGCAGCCTAAGGATCCTGAAATTTTTGATCGCAGAAAACTTACTTTTAATGGCAGACTGGAAGAATTCTAGGTAATATGTGAATGTTGCTTAGCAAGGGACAATTAAACTTGGACTAATTTCTTTTTACTAATGTCTTGAAACTTCCACTTATTGCAATTAGAAGAATATTCAAAAACAGAAGCAACCCCATATTTGCAAATCCTAAAGTACTTAACAATGTATGCATAATTTTATTTTAGTGTGCCTTTTCTGGCAGGAGGGTAATGATACTCAACAGATAATCAGTCTCAGAGACTCGGGAGAGGCTCAGAAATAATGGATTAGAGTCCCAGTGAAGATGAAACCACCAAGAATGAACAGATTATAATTCGAAAAAATACAACAGGTGATCAAGTCCATTAGTTGATGTCCATTCAGCTGAACTGTGAGAGAGCTTGGCTGCCAGGTGTCAGAGTAGACAATTAAAGCAAGAGCCAAAAATGAAAGAGTTAAGCCTCTAATCACTTACTGCAATGGTCATAGGCAAGAGTCTAAAACCAGAGAAGGGGCTAACGCCTCCTGTTCAGTTTCCCTCATGCATTGATTCACTGATCAAGGGTTAGGTAGAGCAACAAAGACATAGAGGTCATCTCCCTGTTGCAGGAGCAAGAGAATCTGGCAGGTTTTTGGATCCTGTGGTCAAAGGAAAAGGGCAAGAGAAGGGTGCTAGGAGTAAAAAAGTATTGGGAACTGAGTCAGAGTAGGGAAAAGTGTCATCAGAGTTTCCCCTCCTCCTCTCAAAGAGATCCTCTGCCCAAGGACTCAGATAAAGAGTCCTAAGGATAAAGTCTCAGGGTTAAGAATGTGAATTTGTGACAGAGCATGACCAGCCAGAGATGCCTGAGTACTTTACTGCAACTCCCTTCCGAAACTGTAGTGCACTGGCTGGGCACCAAGTGTGGTGTGGGAGTGCAGCTTTCCTGCCATGAGGCCCACCAGGTAAAGCTTTTAAAGTGTGATCAGGCATGAAAAACCACACATAGGCTTTTACCCGGGAGCTGAACTCCTCAGTTGACTTATGCATTGGGTAGTACTCAGTCACATGCAAATATCTACCATGTATTTTTATTAATATAAAGGCTCCATAGCTTATTTTTAAAATATGCTGAATTGATAGAGACAAACTGATGGTTACCAGAACGGAGGGATGGGTGAAACAGGTAATAGGGATTAATAATACACTTAACATGATGAGCACTAAATAATGTATAGAGTTGTTGAATCACTATATTATACACCTGAAACTAATACAGCACTATATGTTAAATATACTGGAATTAAAATAATCTTAATATTTTTAAAATTACATAATAAGCTATTAATGATTCATATGCTATCATTGAAAGAGTAGTTATTTTGACTTGAATTTTAGTAAAAAAATACTCTGGAGTACAAAAAAATTTGCTAAATTGTTACTAAAATTCAAGTCTACTATAAATTTTAAGGTGTATATCGTTCTAAACTTCCTTTCTATTTTCATCCATATGTTGTAAAAAATCAAAAAAATTATTAAGATCACTACGTGCTTAACTATTACATTAAATGTTCCAAATAAAATATGTCATAGCCATTTTAAGATGACTTTTATATAACAACTGAGAGATCTAATTCACATAGTATACAATTGGCCTGTTTAAACACCTGTTTAAAGTGTACAACTTAATGTTTTTAGTATGTTCACAGAATTGGGCCACCATCACCACAATCAATTTTAGAACAATTTCATCACTCCAGAAGGAAACCATTAATCTACGTTCTCTCTGTATAGATTTACCTATTACACAAATTCATAGATAGAGAATCATGCAATATGCACTATCATGTAATTGGCTTCTTAAGATAATATTCGTATTGTTCATCCATATTTTATCATGTATCAACACTGCACCACTGTTCCAGAGCTGGGGTGAGGAAGAATGGCCTGCTTCTTCAAAGTGATAGCCTATGGCCTCCTTGATTTATCTCTCCTAGATTGGAACACCCATCTCATGAGTGAAGAAGGCATTCAGGGCCCCAATATTCTTAGCCTACCATCTCCCCAAAATGGTGGCTAGGTTGAGAAAGGGCTCCTTAGGCCTCTCAGTTGTAGTCACTGGATATTTCACCTCTACAACATGGAAGTAGGGGAAGATAAAGAAAAATGTTGGCCACCTAGACATCTCAGGGTAATACTGTAGGCCTTGATGGGAACTTTTGGGAGAGGGATCCCCAACTTCTCAGTCATACTGAGCAGAGTCTTCATTCATACTGAGATGGGTTGGATGGGAAGGAGTAAGTCATGGCTCAGGCACCATAGATTCTCACTATTCTTCTGAGATTTAGTAGATTTTCTTGAGTGAATGTTTTGTCATTTGCTCTATGCTCCTTGGACAATTTCCACAGACTTTAAATGGTTGATTTTTAAAATAAATTTCACCAGTTATGTTACTTGTGAGGAGAGGATCCATGAAGTATCCAACACTATTCTGGAAATTGTCCCCAGGTTTACTTTTTTAACCACTAACAAAGTGTTCACAATATTTTTTATGTAATACAAAATGGGCCACTATTTGAGCGTACTGAAATAATTCATTGAGTGCATTTAGTTTTATTTCATTAATGCCTTATTGTTTTTCCCACATTGTCTCACAGTACCACTAAACAAAATCAATTGCTTTAGGACATAAAAAGTAAATGTAAAAACAGTTCAATCTTTTGAATTTATAACTATTATATTTTCCCAGGATTTAAAAGGTAATCATGATAGCCACAAATTGCAAGAATTCTAAATTCATCATTTTATACTAATGTATATATATCCTTTTGGATTAACAACATTTATCTTTCAGTATAGGTTTTTTCCTTAATGAAAATACAATACTGACATGTATAGGATTTTATAGTCCCTACCAAAGTATGGTAATTCATTATCAATCAGTTTTATTAGAAAATCAACAACTATCTATTAGTATCTGTCATGTACTCAGTAACATGCTGTAAGAAAAAATATGATATTTATTAGGTGTAAGTCTATTTTCAGGGAGATAAGCTAAAAGGAGAAATTACAAATGTGCATTTTTTTTACAAATGTGCATTTTAGAAAAATATTGCATTTATTTCTATTATATTTGCCTGTACAATTCGGTTTTCCCTATTTTCCCTATTCAAATCAACTATTTCAAACCTCTCACTGTAGTACACAGTTCTCATTTTCAGAAAAAGAGCCTGCTTATAGTCTTAGTCTGGGTTTTCCTCAAAGTTGTAGACAAAGTCATGTGTGCACACAGTCCATTTGAAAATAACACAGAGACAACAGAAATATGAGGAAATTAAGAAAAACCAAAATAGGAATATATTATAAAGCTCAAAGCTGTGGGCAACAGAGACTTGACTGGGCCTGTGATCTGGAAATTGTCTACCCTATAATTAAATAGGAAATTTGGTTTTTTTGTTTTCTTTCTTTTACTGTGTGTGTGTGTGTGTGTGTGTGTATGTGTGAGGGGTTCTTAATACATTGACTAAGGTTATTGTTAGGGTTGTTAAAAATTCTACCTTTCAAGACTGGTTGATGTGCTTGTCCTACAGACTCTAGCCTATGCTCATGGACATGATGGAGTCTTGGCGGAAAGTAAAGAATGCTGTCAGTGTAATAGAACCCAAGGCCACACATGACTGTGTCAAAGCTATGGCTGGGTTGGAGGTCATTGACTACCTGATGAGAACTGGGGGCAGCAGAGGCATATGACATGCCTTCTATTTAAAAAATAAAACCTAAGTCATCGGATAAGAAGTCACTCTACTGAGTTACATACAGCAAGATTTCCTCCTTTTATTCCCACCCTTTTCCTATTCTCTCCTGAGTAAATATAGACACTATTCTTCTGGACTTCTGGTGCTTAGCATTCCAACTTCACCATGTTTCCCATTCCTCTTCATCCTGACTTAGGCAACCAAATAAAACAGCTCCCACACTGGTTACAAGTATGACCCCCTCTGATTATTGCCCTAATCCACACCTCTAGTGGCCTTTCAAAATGCAAATCTAACCTTATTATTTCTCTACACGAATCACTCAGTATTTTCTCATTTCTGTCAGAAAGACCAAAATTCTTAACATAGTCTAAATAGCTCTACTGAACAAAATCTCGCCTCACTCCAGCCTCACCTCAGAATATCATGCTACTCCTGTGTACTGAAGTCACACTGATCATGCACATTGAGTTTCTTTACTCTTCCCTTCTCAGCACAGAGACCTGACCATTGTTCTCTATTTTTTCAATGTCTTTTTCTTTCCTCTTCACTTAGTTATCTTTTGGTTGTAACTACACTTTCACATATCAACTAACATTTTCTCAGGGAATCTTCCTTAACTCAAAGATGAAGTCAACTCCAAATTATAAAGTGTGTTTATAGCATTATACACTTTTTGAAAGAAATTATCCACTTATGAGTATATATTTATGTGATTATGTTATTAATATATCCCCACTCTACTAACTTATGGTATACAAAAGAGCACTGTCAATTTTTTTGTGTGTTTATGGCCACCTTTGTATCCCAAATCCATATCTCAATGCCTGTCACATAGTGATAACTGGATAAACATTTTCAAAATGAAAAGAAAACACACATCTATGAAAATTTAGTATTAAACTATATTCTTCTAAGTATAAATAAACTGAGACTTTAAGAAAGGTCTATATCTGTTTTAGTTTGATGATTAGGGGAAAGCTTAGAGGAGATACTCTACTTAAATTGGGCATTGATTCTATATTCATATATGCAAACAAATGAAAAAACATTTCACATTTGGGATCAAAAGAATAGTAAATATAAAGGTTCAGAAATGAATACACCATATATAAAAGTATAAAGTAATTAAACTTGGACATAAAAATACATATTGATTAATAGTAAAGTTAGGTGGAACCACATCATTAAAACAAAAAAAAATCTAAGAACCTGGAAATCCTTAGAATATCTAGCAGTATGAATGAGAACAGATCAAGTATTCTGATCAAGAGAAAGGGATAGTTAAAGTATCAGTGGATTAGGATGTTTAATCAAATAATATAGCTAAAATTGAGAGAAGGTAGTAAAAGAAAAGCCAGATATCAAAGTCTTGTGCTGACGTGCATATGGCTGTGATGATGGTGCAGCAAGGTAATTAAAATAACAGAGGAGTTCAAGAGTTATTTCAAGTGGATTTGCCACATTAAATACAGAAAATAAAGTATATAGAGGAATTAAATATGATTTCAAGAATGTTTACATTGGGATATAATTAAAAATATTAATTTTAGGAATTATTAAAATGAAAGGAATTTTGAAAACAGTAACAATAAAAATTAAAAAAATATTGTTACAAAACAGATTAAGAGCACCTAATGAAATTAATATCAACCATAAGCAGGATTTGAATATTCCCTATTCATTAACATTCCTATGGATACAAGGAAGTGGAGTTCTGAGAATAAGATCTCCTAATGTAAATGGGACATAGGTTAAAAATATCCACAAATTCTTTAAACCTCCTCTCTTCAGTAGAGGGGCTTTGGTTTACCCACTACCTAAACCTTGACTGGCTTTGTGACAAGTTTTGACTAATTGAGCAAGGTAAAACTGTGAAGTTTCTAAGCTTAAACCTTAAAATGTTTGCAACTTGCACCATTACCATGACTCAGTAGTACCACAATGTAGCTCAGCCAACACCCACTGCCACACATGTGAATGAGGCCATCACAGACAACCCAGCCCTATGGATGAGCTAGATGGCCACAGGTCCATTTAGTGAAAAGGTAAGACCTGCAGGTGGACAAACCACCATGAGCAAAAAATAAAACAGTGCTCATTAAGGCACTAAGTTTTGGTGTATTTATTACAGAGCATTAGAAAAATGGCTATATATCCCCAACAGTGGAATGAGGCAATAAAGTCCCAAAACATGTTGCATTGGCTTTGGATCCAAGCAGTTAGAAGTTTAGAAAGTGGCAATCAAACTTCTGGTGGAGGCTGAAAATCAGAGAGGATATTAAAATTGTGGCTTCGATGATTGCTTTGTTCATTTCTGCCTGTTTTTCAGAAGCATCAAGAATTGCTAATTTAATAATTAGAGAAAATGGCATTTTTCTAGGGGTTCTTATAAGAGATCAAGCTTTATTTTCCAACTAGCATTGTTCCCTATGTCCTCCAGGCAAAATGAAAAATGGGGGAATGACTAGGTGGCATGGAGGAAATGTCTTGCATCTGAGAACAAGTTAATTATCACCATACTTTGACCTTCTTTTGAAGCCTGATGATTTCAGAGGTTGGAGTTGCTCTTAGTATTCAATTATGAGATGTGCCATAATTAGTAAATAGAATTTTTAAATGTCAATATGTATGAAGAAAGATATTAGTTAACTTATGAACCTTTGGTACTTTATTCCATATTTCTCTGAATAGAAAGTTCCTGAAATGCTAGCTCACAGCAGAGGTGAAGCTAGGAAACAATTGATCATAATGAAAAAGCTTGTGGCTGCCTCCTGTGATGGTAATTAAGTGATCATTTCCACTTGGAGATGATTTTGTACAAAGAATTGTTCATAACATGAGAGCTGTGGCTTACCATAGATCTTATTTTATGGTTATGGTGGTATTTATGTGGCAATAAGGGAAAGGGTGATTCTAAGAACAAATTTAGGAGAAGAAACTTTTACTGACAACCACAACAACCCCAAATTTGCAAAAACAAAGTAAAAGTACCATTTTGATGATAGCAGATTATCATATATCAGGCCAACCTCTCTCCTTTTTGTTTTGAGGGCAAATAGAAAAGATGCACAAAATGTAAAATGAATTCATCCAAAGATCATTATAAAGGTAAACTGATGATGAGGTCTTACTAGCATAACATTAGGAAAGGAAAATGACTAAGGTGAGCCCAGAACTAAGGGATTCATTTTTATGAGTGCGTTCTCTCTCTCTCTTCTCTCTCTCTCTTTCTGTGTGCGTGTGTGTGTGTGTGTGCATGTGTGTGTGTTTTAACCTAATTTTTTGTGATAAGACCACTCAACATGAGATCTAACTTCTTAAATTTTTTAAATGTACAATGCAATATGATTAACTATAAGCACAATGTTGTACATAAGATCTCTAGAACTTATTCATCTTGTCTGAGTGGAACTTATACAACATCTAAGTTTCATCATGCATTATTTACCTTTTTGTGACTGTATTATTTCACTTAGCATAATGTCCTCCAGGTTCATTTATGTTGTCATATGCTGCAGATTTCTTTTAAAGCTGAATAATATTCCATTGCATGCATGTGCCACATTTTCTTTATCTGTTCCCTACTCAATAGACATTTATGTTGTTTCAATGCCTTGGTTATTGTGAATAGTAATGAAATGGTAGTGTTAATAGCTCTTCAAAATTCTGATTTCAAGAGCACCTGGATGGCTCATCCAGTTAAGCATCTGACTTGGTTTCAACTCAAGTCATGTTCTTAGAGTCATGAGATTGAGCTCCCTTGGGGCTGAGGCTCCCTGCTCAGCATGGAGTCTTTTTCCCTCCTCCCTCTGTTCCTCTCCCTCTTACAATAAATAAATCTTTTAAATAAATCTTTTAAAATAAATCTTTTAAAAATCCTAATTTTAATTCTTTTTGAAAAAATACCCAGAAGTGGGATTGCTGGATCTCACAGCAGTCTAATTTTTGTTTTTTGAGAAATTTTCACGTGATTTTCACCATTTGGCAGCTACGCTGTTTTACATTCCCACCAGCAGTACACAGGGTTCCAATTTTTCCACATCTCAATGCTTGCCTCTTATTTTATTTTGATAATAGCCATCCTGAGTGGTGTGATGTGATAACTTACCATGATTTTGATTCACATTGCCCTATTACTAGTGACATTGAGTATCTTTGCATATACTTGGCCATTTGAGTGTGCTCTTTGAGAAATGTTTATTCATGCATTAATTTCAATTTTATTTTAATTTAATAACCAATTTTTTAATGAGTTACTAGGTTTTTTGTTTTTTTATTGCTATAGAATTAGAGGAGTTTCTTATATAGTTTGGAAATTAACATCTTATCAGATTTATGGTATGCAAATATTTTCTCCCATTTCTTTTTTTAATTTAATTTAATTTTATTTCCTTTCAGTGTTCCAGAATTCATTGTTTATGCACCACACCCAGTGTTCCATGCAATACGTGCCCTCCATAATACCCACCACCAGGCTCACCCAACCCCCACGTGCCTCCCCTCCAAAACCCTCAGTTTGTTTCTCAGAGTATACAGTCTTTCATGGTTTGTCTCAACCTCCAATTTCCCCCAGCTCACTTCTCCTCTCCATTTCCCAATGTCCTCCATGTTATTCCTTATGCTCCACAAGTAAGTGAAACCATATGATAATTGACTCTCTCTGCTCCCATTTCTTAAGGTTGCCTTTCACTCTTGATTGTTTCCTTTGCTGTGCAAAAGCTTTTTAGTTTGATGTGGACCCTCTTACCTAATTTTGTTTTTGTTGCCTATGTTTTTGGGTGTCATATCCATGAAATAATTACCAAGTCCAATGTCATGAAGGTTTTTCTCTATGTTTTCTTCAAGGACCCTAACAATTTCAGTCTTATCTTTAACTCTTTAATTTGCTTTGATAATTTTTTGTGTATTTTGTAAAATAAGGGTCTAATTTTATTATTTTCTATAAGAATATCAGCTTTTTCCAGTACTGTTTGTTGAAGAGACTATGCTTCCCTTATTGTTGATTCTTGGCACCCTTCTCAAAGATTCTTGGCACCCTTCTCCATTTATGCAAGAATTTCTTTCTAGGTTCTCTATTCTGTTCCATTGGTCCATATATCCATGTTTATACCTCTGCCATACTCTTAATTACTGTAGTTTTGTGATATATTTTTTTAAATCAGGAAATGTGAAACCTTTAGCTTTGGTCTTTCCCAAGACTGACTTGACTGTTCATGTTTTCTTTTTGTGTGTGTTCCCATATGAATACACAATTGTTTTTCTATTTCTATAAAAAATGCCCTTAGGGGCACCTGGGTGGCTCAGTGGGTTAAGCCTCTGCCTTCAGCTCAGGTCATGATCCCAGGGTCCTGGAATCGAGTCCCACATCAGGCTCTCTGCTCAGCAGGGAGCCTGCTTCTCCCTCTCTGCCTGCCTGCCTCTCTGCCTACTTGTGAAATATCTCTCTCTCTCTCTCTCTCTGTCAAATAAATAAATAATTTTAAAAAGCCCTTAGAATTTTTTAAATATTTTATTTATTTGAGAGAGAGAGAGAGAGAGAGAGAGCAAGCAAGAGAGCACAAGCAGGGGGAGGGACAGGAGAGTGAGAAGTAGGCTCTCTACTGAACAGGGAGCCCAATGTGGGGCTGGATCCCAGGACCCTGAGATCATGACCTGAGCAGAAGGCAGAACTTTAACCAACTGAGCTACCCAGGTGCCCCTGCCCTTAGAGTTTTAAGAGTATTGCATTGAATTTGCAGATCGATTTAAGTAGTATGGATATTTTAGCAATATTGTCCTCCAATCCATGAACACAGGATGTTTGTCCATTTGTTTGTGTCTTAACTTATTTCATCAGTGTGTTGTGGTTTTCATTGTAAAAGTCTTTTGCCTGTTTAGCGAATTTTATTCCTAAGATTTTATTGTTTTTAGTGCTATCAAAGATGGTAAAAAGGTCAATTCACCAGAAAGATATAATTATCATGATATATGCATTCAACTTTATAGTGATTGCCCAATATCTGGTAGTTAACTATAACCATGAAATAATGGGTGTCCTGAAAATTTTTTAGTCAATAAACATGAAATGTGATAGGACAAGGCATTAAAAAGAGAAGTGAGGTACCTTAATGTTTTTCTCTCTTTATGAATTCTGAGAAAAACAATAAACATATGCTTTTATAGAAAATTATTTCTTTTAAAAAATGAGGGGGCAGTGTTTTTTTTTTAATATACTCTGATCTTTCCTACCTTGGGTTTTGGATCTGTGTGTAATCATTCCTCTATATTCTTCTAACCCCATGAGGTTCAGTTATTACATATTGCTATAAACTTTATACTGAAAAGTTGTTAGAAACCTGGGAACCCTGGGCTTTAGACAAAGCCATGGATAAGAAGTGCCTTCCAAGTAGTAAGTATGGGATTTTCATCTTGAACAGAATGTATCGACTACTTAACACAGAGGATGAAAAGGCATGAGAAGGGATAATGAAGAGTAACCAAGAAACATATCTAAGATAAATTAACAACAGGACAGGAGAATTTGGGAAAGTGAAAAGAGTAATTTAAAAAGCAAGAGGATGTGTGGGAAGAGCCAAGATGCCTTTCAACAGACAAATTGATAAAGATATGGTCCATATATACAATGGAATATTATACCTCCATCAGAAAAGATGAATACCCAATTTTTGTATCAACATGCATGGGACTGGAGGAGATTACGCTGAGTGAAATAAGTCAAGCAGAGAAAGTCAATTATCATATGGTTTCACTTACTTGTGGAGCATAAGGAATAACATGGAGGACTTTGGGAGAAGGAAAGGAAAAGCAAATTGGGGGAAACCGGAGGGGGAGATGAACAATAAGAGACTGTAGACTCTGAGAAACAAACTGAGGGTTTTGGAAGGGAGAAGGGTGGGGGATGGATGAACCTGGTGTGGGTATTAAGGAGGGCAAGTATTGCATGGAGCACCGAGTGTGGTGCTTAAACAATGAATCTTAGAACACTGAAAATTTTAAATTAAATTGAAAAATAAATAAATAAAAAGCAACAGGACAAATTAAATGTATTTAAAGATTTAATGAACACCTGTGGTTTAGGGGAAGTGATGGAAGGATGCTACAGAAGAGAAAGAACTCTATGAATTACATAACCTAGTTCCCAACACTACAATACTGATCCTGAGCTACCTTTAAGTCATTTTTGCTGTTGGCCCAATTAATCACATGGTAACCAACATTAAGTCAGTTATTTTCAAAGTATCACATTTAAACACTTAGGGCACCAGAAGGTGCACACGTATGTAATGTAATCATAGAGATAAATTTTAAAGTGCCTCTCAGCCTTTCATACTTCTCTGTCTTTATCTGTAGTTCCATCTATCATGTTATCTCATTTCAATCCAATGAATTATTTTGAACATGGAAAGTTAATTGATTTGAGCTTATCTATAACAGCATAATACTGGAAAGGAAGGAGGGGTTACATCATATAGCCTATCAGTCACTGAAGGTTAAAAAAGAAGAAGAAAGAGGAAGGAATAAAGAATTGATACAGAGGGGAAGAAGGACAAAAGAAAAGAAGGAGGAAAAGGAGGGAGAAAACCAAGAGGACCTAAAACTAATAAGTACTTTAAAAATGTAATTAAATTTTATTATAGCCATTTCTAAGACTTTGGTTTAAATCTCCAAGTTCTAGATTCTCTGTTAGATTCCATAACATTTGGAGACAAGGTTTTTACTTTTTTTACCTAGAATAACATTTTCAACTATTAAAACATAAACATTTGCTGGCTAATTCATTATGCACATCTAGTCCTACTTGGAATAAATGGTGGCAAAACTCTAATTAGTGCTGGTTTATTTTATGTGTGAGTTGGCAGCATTTTAAAAAATGAATTTTATGAAATGACTCAGTGTGGTCTTCCCTGCAGTGGAGCTTAAACTTAGAACAAAATCCCACTTCCCCTTTACAACTAGCTGTTGATGTATTTTATGTCGTTTTATTTCTCCTTTAAATTCCTTGACCCAAAACTTGTTGCCAGAGGCACCTCTCTTGGCTTGTGTTTTCATCATAGGGTTTTGTTCATTTGTCATATCACAGAAACAAAAGGTTATTCTCCAGGAAATGGAAAATTTATGAAAGAGGCAATTTGGGATAGTGGCTAAGTATCTCCTACCTTTTAGGTCAACTCTCCCCAAAAAACTGTCTTGTGGGTACTTTGAGCTTCATTAGCAGTCAAAACATACTTTTATTGTCCGTGATACATGGTAACCATGACAGTAATTTTTGTTGCTTGCGCAATTGGTAGTCTAACACTTACCTGCGAAGCCTGAAAGCTGTTTGAAGATGTGAGCAAATGTGTGTTGCTAAAACCAGAAAAAGAAATTGGTCAAACTCTTATAGTGTCCATTGCTAACCACAGCCTGCTGTTTCTTCCCATGGCTCTGTGGACTGAGCTTGCTTTTATTTCAAAAACTGTCTATGAGGGATAACTGGAAACAAAATATCATTCCTCAAGGTTGGATTGGTTTACCTAAAATTTTTCTCTTAGATTTCTACCTCTGCAATGAATGACAAGGCAATATTGAAATCCTTGAGATAAATCTTTCAATCATTACTACTTACAAATAGATAAATGTTGACGATCAGCCTGAGGCAAAATCAAGAAATAGGTGATGTCAGGGGCTTTTTTTTTCCCCTCTGTAGTCAATGCACTGCCTCTGTAGTTGCTGCCAATGCCTGAGGCAGGGCTCAGATCCTAGCAGTGGAAGCATCCTGTGGTCTCCAGTGAATACACTGCATATGCCTTCCAATTTAGAGAATATCCCTCCCTTGATTCAATGGGAAGCGTCAGAGTCCAGTAGAATGGGAAGTTGACAGAGTAGTACCAGGATTCTGTATTTCTCGCAATTTCTTGCATTCAGTGAGCCAAGTCTGTAAGGTGGATTTGCACTTTTCTGATCCTTCATCACTCACTTCTTACTTAATTTCTCCAAGAAGATGACCAAACAGAGAGTTCCCCTAAAAGTCATTTTCCTCCCAGTCAATCTTTGTTGCTTTTTTCATAACTTCATCAGTGGGGAAAATAAGATGAATTTTAAGAAGTCTCAAAGGGATATGCTAGACCCTAATTTTTTGTCAAGTCTTACATGCAATGTTTGATGCAGCTGGACTGCCAATAACACAGTCTATGCTCCAGATGTTCCAAGAAAAATGTAAGCACTGCGTTGTATAATATAGACTGTGTGCTTTGAGAGAAAAACCCTGGTAAGGAAAGTTTTCATGGAAGCGGTAGCATTTGAACAGATCCTCTTATAATATTTTAGATTTTAATAGACTAGGGTGCAGCCAAAGACAAAGAAAATGAGTGGCTTTCAACGAAAGATAATTTTAGATTTAGCATATTATAAGCATGGTTAAGTTTTTTATGTAGAAATAACCACTAAAAAATAAAAGAAGAAGAAAAAGGAGAAGGAGGAGGAGGAGGAGAAAGAACAAACGAACCACTAAAACAGTTGGAATTACAGAACCAGAATGCTACTATGTGGGTCTCATAATTTTTGAATTATAATCCTTCAATGAAAAAATTCCACAAGCCATAAAAAGTTGAAATGTCAGAATATGGTCAAATAAAATGTCACAGCACAATGAATAATAGTTTTCAATGAAAATTAGTGAACTAAGGAATTGAAGAAGTCACAATGAATAGGGGCACCTGAGTGGCTCAGTCAGTTAGGCAGCTGCCTTCGGTTCAGGTCATGATACCAGAGGCCCCGCTTTGGGCTCCCTGCTCAGTGGAAAGCCTGCATCTCCCTCTCCCACTCCTCCTGCTTGTGTTCCCTCTCTTTCTGTTTCTCTCTGTCAAATAAATAAATAAATAAATAATATCTTTAAAAAAAAGAAGTCACAATGAGTAAATACTCTTTTCTGGGTACAAACACTACCATAGAATCTTGGATTCTGTTCCATTCCTGCCTCCAGAATCTCATCCAATTTCCTCTCATTCACAGATTTTAAGGAAAAAGCATTCTGAGATGCCAGTTGCCAGCTTTCCCTTGAAATTGTCTCTAGTGAGAGCATTTCTTCTTAGGGAACTAAGACTTCTAAACCATCAGAGGCATAAGTTGTGTTTTATTATTTGTAATGATAAGCGGAATGACTACTCTCTTTTTATTTTTTAGAACTCAAACCCATAAATTCTACCTACAAAAGAAATAGAAATATATATTAGTATAGGAGATTCAGAAATAAATCCTAAGATCTAATGTAAGATACTTGCAAAGTGTTCTAAATAGGTCTTCAGAAATCCATTCTACCATTTTTTTGGGCTACTAGGTCATCGCTACCATTCTGTCAGGTGGGAAAGAGGTATAAGGAAGGAACCATAAATTGCATTGGCCATTGATCTATTGTTATATTTTATTTGCTCTAAAAGTAGGTTCTTGTTCACAAGAAATGCTGTGGAGAATTTCTTGATAGTGATATAAAACAACTGCTAAAATCATGAAAGGTAGTTAGGACAGGATAACTATTGGCAGTGAAGGCAAATCTATCTCCAGAATGTGTCTATTCCAAAAAGAACAAATTGCTTTCCCTTCTGTGATGGAAATAATTGAATACAATCAAATTGTCACCAGGTGGCTGGCTTGCACACTGGGAAACATTATCATTTTGTTGACTCAGTGTCATTTTCTGTTGTTGACATGTTGGGTACTCACCAATAGTTACAGCCACATCATCTGTAGTGAGTAGAAGCCATGTTGTTCAGTCCATGCATGACTACCATGCCTGCTTCCATGGCCAATTGGTTCATCAGCCTTTTTAGCAATGACTGGAATGGCCAAGCAAAGTGATTCACTGACAACCACATAATGGGTCATCTTGTCCAGATGATTATTGGGAGCCTTGTCTGCTGTGTTTGCTGTTTGGTGAACATTTACACAAGACAAAAATATCCTCACACTTTGGGCCCATTCCATGAGGTTTGCTCAAGTTGCCTTGTCACCAATTTTCCAATATATTTCTAAGTTCATAACCACTCAGCTAAATCATTAGCCACTGTTCAAAAAACAAAACAAAACAAAACAAAACAAAACAAAAAACAAAACGGTGTGAATCTGGTATTTCTCTACCTCTTTTTACAGAAAAAAATAAACACATACACTTCTCTAACTTCTGCTTTCTAGAAAATTTCCCTTCACTCATGTTCTTATGTATGACACCCAAGTGGGAGAATGCTATAGTCATCCACTTTTAAATGTTCCTATTATATCATGTGGAACCATCTATAAACTAAATATAAATTTTTCTTCATCAAACAATTTGTCATAGTTGTTGACATGACAATTCCTCATAAAACCAACATGTGGGTTCATAAAAAGGAGGCAGTACTTTCAAAATAGATGCATAAAAGTCTAAACCTCTTGCTCATATAACTTGACTGTGTCTTCAGAATCTGTTCAAGCCCAATATAATCTATACTTCTTCCACTTAATGATGGAGTGCTACTGAAAATGCCAAATTTTATGGCTTCTGTGGTCAGAAAACATCCAGGTTATGATTGGCATTTCAGATGGAAGATACCTTAGGGGTCCTGGTCAAATTCTCCTTCTTTAGTAGGACCTAATATTAATCCATCAGTTATTTTGCTACTTTTGTTATTTTCAAACAAAGAATTATCTTCAAAATATGGAGTGTATTTGCTTCAAAATTATAAAAGTATGTGCTATAGTTTCTATAAAATAACCTAACTGCCCCAGACACCTAATATCCTAAGTGCACCTAAATATCCTGGTTCATAGTTCTTAGTGGTGGTGCAACTTTTTTTCAGAATTAGAGAATCTTCTATTGTTCTGATCCCAGTTAAAACAGTAAGTTTTAGAGTTATTTGGTAAACGTATTGATATATTTGTGTTGTATGTTGCCTTTAAAATACAAAAGGCATTATGCTATTTTCCTGGTGGTAGGAGATTCCAGATAAGTCCCTTGTCATTTGCTTATTGTAGGTATCTTTTCATGGCTCAGATCAAGGAAAATCCTGAAACTTAATCAAAGGGTCAGAACCTGATTTTTCATGGGGTTTTATTTTGCATCCTTATGCAGGCATGTATCTTACCAAGGTTTCTGGGGGCATTCAATGCATCATAATGGTATCCTTAATAGAATGGACCAGGATGATGTCTTGTGTAAGGGTAAAATCAAAGAATTCCCTATATCCTACATTTTAAGAAAGATATGGAGAGTTGATATATCCCTAAAGAAAGTGAGCACAACTTTTTTTTTTCTCCTTTCTATGTGAAATCAAATGGGTCTCTTTGTTTATATTTATAGGAAAAGAGTTACACAAGCATTCATTGGACCATTAGTTGCCTGCCAGGTGCCAGGGGCTCTCTATATCCTCTAGAAAAGTGACTGCATCTGGGGAAATGACTGATTGGAGTTTCCAGCTGCATAAATTTATGATAATACATGGTTATTTCAAAATCCATCAAAATCTAGTTACTTTATCCTTAGTCTACGTTAGTTGCTGCCTTTCAGTCTGCGATATCATTGTCATTTTGTATTCCTGTCATATCATTCACTTCATTTTACTGTCTTTCTCACCAGACCATGAACTTCTTGACACTAGAACATATGCATTTTCCACATTCCTAAAACATAGTAAGCACTTAAAATCATCAGTGGATTTTAGCTTAATCAAAAGCTTGTCAAATGCATTTTACTAGTAAAAATGTCCATTTTAAATTTTTTCCCTTACCTGAAATGTTTAAATATATAAAATGTTTTGTAAAATATTTCCAATATGTCAGAATCTTTAACTATATTATGACCTTTAGATAGTCAATGTTTTAATAGTATGAGTATATATAAGATTGAAATAAATGTTTCCTTGCTTGCTTTGGGTTTTCCAAATAACTGTTTAACAATAAAACATCATGAAGTGTTAGGATATAGGTCTATTAGACAGTTTCCAAAAACGTAACACATTTTTAAATTAGTTCGAAAACTGAGAAAAGAAATATTTAGTTCTTTAGAAAGCTTTCAAGCTTCTAAGAATCAAGTGATGCATTACTATTCCTGCAATTTTAATTCTATTTTAGATATATTCAGGTAATAATACCCATATCAAAGCATCTAATTTATATCAAGATAGTATTTTTGTATTAGTAGCTTCTGTCCCACTAATTTTTATGACTTCAACCATAAATATAATGCCCTAAACATTAGTATATGAAAAGGAACTATATCTCAAAATATTCAAACTATGATAGTCATCAAAAATGCCCATAATTTTTATGATATTTTGATATATACCTAAAGCCATTTGAATATATATCAGAGTACTTAGGCTTATGCTTCTCCCAATTTTTTTAGAAAATGATGAATATGACTTTGATTCATAGAAATCTACCTTGTAAGCACTAATACAAAATCTACTTTTAATATCAAGATGTAAAACTTATAAGAATGTTGATATAAACTTTGGTTTGTTATAATCCCAGATTTTAAGTATTTTATATATGTATATATGTATTCTGTTTATCTATCTAGTACTTTTCAATCTCTCTACTTCACAAAAGATAACCATTTTTGAAGCATAGTAAGTGAGGTTTTGTTAAATTGAAAACAACAGTAAACAGTTCTCAGTGAGTCAATACTTTAAAGTATAGCATGTACAGTTAATCATTTATTAAATATTTTTATCAACTTTTATGCAATTGTATTTGAACTAACATGTACAATCTTGGGCTCTGTCATTACTAACATTGCCAATAATACTTGTTATAGTGTAATAAAAACTTAGATATATATAAATATCTAACTTATGTTTTAGAAATAAGTTGTTATATGTAACACTAATGGTAACCACAAAACAAAAACCTACAGTAAATACCCAAAAGATAAAAAGAAAGGAATACAAGCATACTACTAAATAAAGTCATCAAACTACAGAGAGAAAGATAAGAACAAAAGAACTACAAAAACAGGTGGAAAACAATAAACAAAATGGCAATAAGTACATATCTATCAATAATTATTTTAAATGTAAATGAACTAAATTCTTCAATCAAAATATGTGGAATGGCTAAATGAATAAAAAACAAAACCCATCTAAATGTTGCCTAGAAGAAATGTAAGGACTTTTAAATGCAAGAACACACACAGAATTAAAGAGAAGAGTTGGAAAAATATATTTCATGCAAATGGAAACCAAAAGAAATTTGGAGGAGCTACCCTTACACAAAATAGACAAAATAGACTCCAAAACAAAGACTCTATATAATAAAAGGTGAAGAAGGGCATTGCATAATGATAAAAGGGGTTGATCCAGCAAGATGATATAACATTTGCAAACATCTATGTACCCTACATGGGAACACCTAACTATACAAAGCAAATATTAACAGGCCTAAAGGAAGAACAAAAACATAATAATATTAGGGGACTTTCATCAATGGATATATCATCCAGTGATAAAAATCAATGAGGAAATATTGACCCTAAATGACTTGTTAGACCAGATGGATGTAATAGATATTTACAGAACATCCTATATAAAAGCAGAATACACATTCCTCTCAAGTATACATTGAGCATTCTCCAGGGCAGATTGTATGTCAGTCCACAAAACAAATCTTAAAAAATTTAAGATGATTGAAATCATATTAAGCATCCTGTCTGACCACCACGGTACAAAAAAAAAATCTATTGCAAGAAGAAAACTGGAAAATTCACAAATATGTTGAGATTAAGCAACACGCTACTCAACAACTAACAGTTCAAAAAAGAAATCAGAAGAAAGAAAAAAAACCTTGAGATAAGTGAAAATGGAAATATTATATACCAAAATGTATAGATTAGATGTATAGCTAAAGAAGTTCTAAGACAGAAGCACATAACAACACTGGCCTACCTCAACAAACAAGAGAAGTCTCAAATAAACAACCTAACTTTACACCTCAAAAATTACCAAAAAAAGGACAAGTGAAGTTCAACATTAGTAGAAGGAAGGAATGACAAAGAGTAGGGCAGAAGTAAATTAAATAGAGACTAAAAAGATAATAGAAAAGTCAATGAAAGAGCTGCTTCTTTGAAAAGGTGAACAAAATCGAAAAACCTTCAGCTAAACTCACCAAGAAAAAAGAGGGAGGACTTTAATGAGTAAAATAAAAAATGAAGGAGGTATTTCATCTGATACCACAGAAATACAAAGGACCATAAAAGACTATTATTTGAATCAGTAATGAAAAATACTCCAACAAACAAAAAAGTCTAGGAGCAGATAGCTTTATTGGTGAGTTCTACCATTCAAAGAAGAATTAATACCAATCCTTCTCAAACTCTTCTAAAAATTTAAAGAGGAGGGAACACTTCCAAAGTTATTTTGCAAGACCAGGATTAACTACATATCAAAACCAGAGAAGAATGCCACAAGGAAAGAAAATTATAAGCCAATATCCACGATGAACATAGATGCAAAATCCTCAAAGAATATTAGCAAACTAAATTCAATAATACATTAAAAGATCATACCCCATGATCAAGTGGGATTTATTCCAGGAATACACAGCTGGTTCAGCATCTGCAAATTAGTCAATGTGATATATCACATTAACAAAATCAAGGATACAAACCATATGATCATCTAAACAAAGAAAAAAGCTTTTGATAGAATGCAACATTCATTTATCATCAAAACACAACTAAAGCAGGCACAGTTGGGATGTGCCTCAACATAATAAAGGCCATATATGATAAGCCCACAGCTAACATTATACTCAAGATCAGGAACAAGACAAGAATGTCCACACTCACAACTTTTGTTGAACATAGTATTGGAAGTCCTAGCCAGAGCAATTAGACAAGAAAAAGAAATAAAAGTCACCCAAATTTGAAAGAAAGAGGTAAAATTGTCACTATTTCAAATGACAAGATACTATACATAGGAAATCCTGAATACACCATCAAAAAACTAGAGTTAATAAGTTAATTCAGTAAATTTAGAGGTTATGAAATCAATATAAAAAAATCTATTATGTTTCTATACATTAATAACTATTGGAAAGAGAAATGAAGAAAACCATCTTATCTACAATTGTACTGAAAAGAATGAAATACCTAAAAATAAATTTAACCAAAGATTTGAAAGACATATATACTGAAAACTGTAAGACATTAAGGGAAAAAATTGAGGAAGATACAAATAAAAGGAAAGATTTCCATAAATGGAAGGATGCTCATGGATTGAAAGAATTATTATTGTTAAAATGTTCATAATACCAATCAATCTACATAACCAACGCAATCTCTATTAAAATTCTTTTTTCACAGAAATAGAAAAAACAATCTTAAAATTTGTATAGAACCACAAAAGACCTCAAATAACCAAAGAAATCTTGAGGAAAAAAAGAACAAAGCTGGAGGAGCCATGGTCTCTCCCTGATTTCAAACTCTATTACAAAGTTATAATAATTTAAATAATATAGCATTAGAATAAAAACAGGCAGATGAAGGCAAGAATAGCTCAGAAATAAATTGTTGCTTATATAATTTTCAACAAAGGAGACAAGAATATACAATGAGGAAGGGTTAGTATCTTCAGTAAATGGTGTTGGGAAAATTGGATAGCCTCATGCAAAAGAGTGAAACTGGACCATTATCTTACACCATACTCCAAAATTAAAATGGATTAAAGACTTGAGCATAAGACTGGAAACCCTAACAATCTAGACGAAATTATGAGTGGTAAGCTTCTTAACATTGTATTAACAATGATTGATTGATTGATTGATTTTGTCACCAAAGTAAAAGCAACAAAAGCAAAAATAAACTGGTGAGGCTACATCAAGCCTAAAAGCTTCTTTACAACAAAGAAAACCCTAACAGGTATATGAAAAGATACCCAACCTCCCTGATCATCAGGCAAACACAAAACTGAGGTGAGTTATCACCTCACACCTGTTATCAAAAAGATAAGAAATAAGAAGAAAGAACAAGCATTGGGGAGGATGTCGGGAAAAGGAAACACTTGTCCACTGTTGGTAGGAAATGCAAAATGATGCAACTACTAAGGAAAAGAGTATGGAGTTTCCTCAAAAATTAAAAAGAGAACTACTTTATAATCTAGCAATTCTATTTCTGGATATTTATCTGAAGAAAAAAACCACTAACTCCAAAAGATAAATGCACCTCCCTGTTTATTGCAGCACTATATTTATTTGGCACAATAGCCAAAATATGGGAACAACCTAAGTGTTCACAGATGACTGACAAATGAGTGGTTAAAGAAATTGTGGTATATACACACAATGGGATATTATTTCAGCCATAAGATAGAAGACAATCCTGACATTTGCAGCAACATGGATGGAACTTAAGGACATTATGTTAAGTGAAATAAGCCAGACAGAGAAAGACTATATTGGACGGTATCATTTATATGAGGAATGTGAAAAAAAAAGTCAGACACACTGAAGCAAAGTAGAAAAGTGGCTTCCAGGGGCTGGAGAATGGGCAAACTATGGAGAGGTTAGTACAAGTGTACAAGCCTTCAGTTATTAAAAAAAAAAAGTCAGTAATAGTTATATATACAAATTTCTAATTATATGCATAGCATCTCAAAAACCTTGTGTCAATTTTATTTACTTAAAAATTTTGTATTAATATATAATGTATTATTTGCCCCAGGGATACAGGTCTGTGAATCATCAGTCTTACACAATTCA
Organism: Taxidea taxus jeffersonii; assembly: GCA_003697995.1. NCBI lineage: Eukaryota > Metazoa > Chordata > Mammalia > Carnivora > Mustelidae > Taxidea > Taxidea taxus. Next base: position 160,140 of record ML101465.1, on the reverse strand, counting down.
CAGCACTCACCAGAGCACATACCCTCCTCAATGTCCATCACCCTATCTCTAGCCTCCCTTCCACTCCAACAACCGTTTCCAGAGTTGAGAGTCTCTTATGGTTTGTCTCCCTTGTGTCACTTTTAAACATATAGGTTCTAATTAAGTTAGTCAAATTCAGAAATTATGACCTAAATCTTTTTTTTTTAATTTTTATTTATTTAATTTCTTTTCAGTGTAACAGAATTCATTGTTTATGCACCACACCCAGTGCTCCATGCAATATGTGCCCTCCGTAAAACCCACCACCTGGTTCCCCCAACCTCAAAATTCAAATTTAAAATTTTTAAAAAGCATATCCAAGCAATATAGTGAGCTATTAGTATCATATGAATAAATTGTTTATGATTATCCCAATTTGTTTTAGAATTTTCTTGCATATATTTGGGTTCCCACATAGTCTCATAAAGCCCATGTTCAATGTGTGTTCTAAAGGTTTCTGAATGACCTACTGGTCAAACAAAACAAATCTGGAGTTTGGGTTTAGACAAATCTGAGCATTAAGTCTGGCTTTATTTTAAAAGTGAAGTGACTCTAGGGGCACCTGCGTGGCTCAGTTGTTAAGCCTCTGCCTTTGGCTCAGGTCATGATCCCAGTATCCTGGGATTGAGTCCTACATGGGGCTCCCTGCTTGGCAGGAAGCCTGCTTCTCCCTCTCCCAATCCCCCTGATTGTGTTCCCTCTCTCGATGGTCTCTCTCTGTCAAATAAATAAATAAAATCTTAAAAAAAAAAAAAAGCTCTGTGACTCTAGAGAGCATATTCAATTCCTATGAACCTCATATTTTATTTGTTAAAATGAAGATAAATATTATGCTGCTCCAAATTAGATTAAGTGGAATTATACATGTAAAGCGCTTAGCTTGGTGTTCAGAACATGATAAATGCTTAATAAATTTAGCTTTTATTATATTCTTTGTGAGGCACTACTTTAGGCACATTCACATACTTACAAAATACCTCACAATTATTAAATATCAAAACAAGAAATAAAATCCATATTTGTGTCTCATCCACATTTCAAGCATATTATACTTACACAAGGTCAAATAAACCTCAGAAGTAAGAGAAGAAAAAAACAGTTACATCTAATCTGAAAGTGGGGGTGACCCATTGCAGGGCATGGAGCTTTAATAGAGGGAAATGTCCCTTTCAGTCCCATGGCTTGGTGGTAACTGAAAGACGTATGTGCTGGTCCTCTTATTAGCACCGGGGTAAACCAACTGCTTTTTTCCCATGAGAAGTCTCTGTGGTACATGTCAAGGAGCTGACTCTTAGAATTCCCCTGTCAGCCGAAAGATTCAAGACTTGCATTAACTACCCAATTTGTACCACATAAGGTAGGCTACTTCCCCGTGAATGGTATCCCTGATACATTGTTTCAAGCAGCCAACTTCACAAAGGAAGCGCCCACTGTGCATGCAAATTTGGGTAATTACTCTCTCTGTTGTATACACTTGTCACTGTGTTATGCTTACTTAAAGAATACAGGTTCTATATAGAAACATATATCTCTATCATTTAATTAAGGGCAGGTAATGTTATCCTTAGTCTATAGAGTAGATATGTGAGTTTTAGAACCTTTAAAGGCCTTTTAGAAAAAATAAGTAAAGTATCTAGACAGAGGCTGGTACAAAAATTCCTTTAATATGAGCTACTTAAAATTGAACTACTTTTATTGTGGAGCACTTTTAAGAACCTATACATAAATGATACAAATATATCTTTTTAATCACTGTTTTTTTTCCTAATAATAAAAAAACTTAAAAGCTTAAATTTTGTTCAGTTCTCTGCTTAATACTTCTTTGTGACATAAATTGTTACGCACTTACGACTTTAGTAATTCTTTTATTTTCAGACTAGAAACGGATCAAGACATAAAGCCCAAAATATATCCCATCTTATATCTTATTGGGAAAAAATGTAAGATTCTTGTCTTGATTCTTTTTTTACAGACCAGGGTCCAGCTGTATCTTTTAAACTGTTCTTATAAACTTATCCTACTTGTCCTTTAACTACAGGGATTGGCCTTTGCTAATTTGATAAGAAAGCAGAGGACCAAAAGTTGCTTTTCCGAAAGAGTTTCATGGAAAAATTACTTTTTCCAATGTATCAAACACACACACACACACACACACACACACACACACACACACGTACACACACACTTTACAGTTAAAAAAGTCTGAGAAACTTTTGGATAAAATAAGTTCAATAAAGTTTGCTTACTCCAAGATAATGAAGATAAGTTCCTATATTATCTTCTGGATTATTGTTTTGCCTTTCAAATTTAGATGTACCATTGACCTGAAATGGTGTATACCAATTTTACATACGGTACAAGTACCATTTTTCCCGAAAATCTTTTTTTTTTAAGATTTTATTTATTTATTTGTCAGATAGAGAGAGAGCACAGGAGCAAGCACAGGCAGATAGAGTGGCAAGCAAAGGCAGAGGGAGAAGCAGGCTCCCTGCTGAGCAAGGAGCCCGATGTGGGACTCGATCCCAGGACGCTGGGATCATGACCTGAGCCGAAGGCAGCCGCCCAACCAACTGAGCCACCCAGGCGTCCCTCCCTAAAATCTTTTCCCACAACTACACAGGACTACAATTATTATAAATCACATGTTCATATGTGCTAGATTTTAGTTGTAGGCCCTCTATTATGTTCCTTTTGTTTTTCCTTGTACTATTGTCTTATTATCTTAATTATTGCAACTTCATTATAATTAGAGCAAGCTTTCCCACCTTTAATATACTTGGTTATCATTGGTCATTGACATTTACACTTAAAAGTTAGAATAAGCTTATCAATTTCCACTAATATTCAAACACTCAAGTAGACTTACATAACTGGGGAAATATTGGAAATGATCGGGTTTGAACTGAATTTATTGATCTGTTTGGGAAGAATTGCTATCTTTAAAATATTGACTCCTAATCCCTGGGACATATTTTCTACTTATTTAGTCCTTTAAATTTGTTTTATAACTTTCTGTAAGGAGATATTTTACAATTTTAAGATCAATCCAAGATATTCACTATATGTGATGGATATTAGTATTAATATGTCAATGGATATTAGTATTAATATGTGTATATATATTTAATAATGCTATGGTTATTATTAGCTCTCATAATTTTTTAACTTGAAGGTGACATATAGAAATTTAATTGGCTATTTCTATGTTTGTTTGTATTTTCTGGTAGGCTCCATGCCCAATATGGAGCCTGAACTCACAACCTTGAGATCAAGAGTCACATGCTTTACCAACTGAGCCAACCAGGCACACTTAACTGGTTTTTTTTATATCTTCTTTTTATAGAGTAGCTTTGCAAAATATCAATCATTGATTTCTATATTTAATTAGATATTATTTTTGATATTTGTCAAACAGAGCCATATAATTTGCTTTATAAATAGATTTATCTTAGATTTAATTTATCTGGATCACACCTCTTTCTTAATATTTTTACTTTGTTTTTTTGAATAATTATTACAATAAAAAGTCCATGGGAAATAATATATCATGTTATATATCATATATATCACATATCACATAGCTAATATTTCCACTCATTGTATATCTGAAAGCATAATTTTTCCCCCTTCATCTTATCCATATTTTGGCCAAATTGAAGTTTACATAGAATGTTCCTCAAAACTCTGAAATTGCAACTGATTGATGGTGTCCTTCAATAAAAGAGCTCTGGATAAGTACTGAATTGACTTTTATAAGGAACCTGGCTTCTTAAGGAATCCAAATGGACTTAAATTTCAACAGCTCATCCATGAGATACTAAGTTAAAGAAATCTGTTAGGGAAAACTGGAGAGCTTTTCATTAAGACTGATCAGAAAAAAAAAGAAAACTAGGTGTACAAAATGGAAACTCAACCAACAGAGAATGGAGAAATCTGGATTTGTACTCTGGGATTCTGCCATGGAGTTTAAAAATCCATGGGAGAGGGGCACCTGGGTGGCTCAGTGGGTTAAACCCTCTGCCTTTGGCTCAGGTCATGATCTCAGGGTCCTGGGATCGAGCCCCGCATTGGGCTCTCTGCTCAGCGGGGAGCCTGCTTCCTTCTCTCTCTCTGCCTGCCTCTCTGCCTACTTGTGATCTGTCTGTCAAATAAATAAATAAAATCTTTAAAAAAAAATCCATGGGAGAGACCAGGCCCTGACAGAACATTGTGTCCACTCTGAAAGACCTTCCAGAAATGGCAGCCTCAACAGAATTCTACTTTAAGAAAAAGAGCAGAATATGTGAGACTCAAAGAGCTGTAACTTCCTCAAAAAACAAGGTAGATGAAGGGCATTGTTATAGTGTTGAAGACATCCCTTCAGTGAGTTAGGACTTCTTGGAATGATTTGTTTTTTCCTTAAATAGAGTCAATACAAGCACACTTTAGGGGAATAGCACTTTTTAGTGTACTGTTTTTCAAGTAATTGTCTTAAGACTTCTACCATTGTGTCAGTGAAACCACTACACAATAATATTTTTAATATGTCACATGATAAATTCCTGCTTGAGTTGAGTTCTGCATGAAAGATTATCAGTCTGTTGTCTTACTTTCTATTTACTATTGAACCTAACTCTGATCACAATTTTAAAAATCAGTGCATCTTACATTTTTGCTAAAATCAATCTTCTCTTCCTCTATATGACAAGTTTTGAGTTTTTTCATTTATAAAAGCCAACCATGGGGCGCCTCGGTGGCTCAGTGTTTAAAGCCAGCCATATTTTCATTTTATTTGGTCTGTTATACTGCCTCAAATTCTTATGTTAATAAATAAAATTTAAATCTAAATGAATAAAAAGTGTAAATGTAATCAAATAAAGTAAACATTATGATAAAGTAGAAATAACTGAAAATTATTCTAAGAATATTGAATATACCTACAAAATAAGTTGTATGTCTTAAAATTATGTGTCATATTTTATTGAGATAATCTCTCATTGTTAGTTTTCTTCTAATTTTAACATTTATAATAACCATCCATTGAGCATCTTTGTAACAAAGTAGCTGAACAAAAAGTTAATCTCTAGTATAAATTACTAACATAAAATAACAAATTCAAAAGGCATTTATGGTTTTAATTATCTTGAAAAATAACTTTCAAGTTCTCCTTTTGTACCAATTTATAGTTGGAAATAACATACTTTATAGTTCCAGAGAAATATGGCAGACCAAGCAAATATATTAGTCTAACTTCCACCTTCAAAAGTCTGTATAGGAATTACAAATGATTAAATGAGGATAAACCCATAAGTGTGAAAAGAACAAAATGCATCAAGGTTAATATATTGGGGAAGCTCTATGCTTTTTGCAAAAGTAGAAGCAGATTGAATCATATTGGTAAATTTGAAGAAGTATGTAACTCAAATTCCAGATTATGGTAGATGAGAAATGCAAAAAATAAGGGTGACTGAGCTGCACAGCTGAAATCTAGAGAATCTTTATACTTGGTCTTAGTAGGTGTAATAATAAAACTGAAAATTTAATGAAATACAAGGCAAAGCCATTTATGTTTACCTTACACACAAAGACACACACACACACAAACTGAATTGTCAATCCGTCTCCAAAAAAACTAAATGAATGCCTTAGAAAGAATTAGCCTGTTAGATTGTACTTTACTAGAATAAAGTACTTTACTAGACTTTACTAGAATAAAGTACTTCTGATTCTGAATTTGTGGCACCTTCCATTTTAAAGATAGTTACTCACCATTTAAGTATGAGGGAAAATTTACCCATCAGCTCAGTACCTATTTTTTAGACATCCTATTCAAGAAAGAATGCTATACAAAAATTTTAGTCTGCATTCCCAAAAGTTGAGGAGACAAGATATGTAGAACTAACTTATCTAATATTTTATTCCTTCCTTAATTGGAATAAAAAAACAGGATTAATGGATATATAAAGAAAATCAGCGGCATGAAAGGAGAAAACTAAGTCAAAACACACAAAAATGTAACCAAAAAGGAAACAGACCATTCACAACAGACGAGAATGTTTAAACATTCATTATCTGCAGAAGAGTTCTAGATAATGTTTCCATGAAACAAAAGTCATGAATAGAACTGAGTGAAAACCTTCCAAAAGTGGAGAAAATTTGGCAATTAAAATATATCAACAAATTAAAAATTAGGAGAATTAGAAGATAAATGAGTTATTCTTCCAGAACATATATATGAAAGCATAAAAAAGAAAGCCTGTAAAAGAAAATAAATTGGTCAAGACTATCAACCTAGACAGCTCAAGATCTGATGAGCAAGAGTTTCAAAAGGAGAGCATTTGTGAAAAAAATAAGAAAAAATGTAAAATAAATAAGAAAATCTCCCAGAACTAAAGAGATACCTGTCTCTAGAGTTAACAGTATCTACTGATTGCTGAGCCGAATAAATGAATGATTCAAAGGTACAATATTCAGAAATTTTAGAAGACTAAGAATAAAAAGAACATGTCAAAAGCACCCAGATAAAATGAGGAAAATGTTATTATGAAGCAATTAATGTCATAATTTCTTCATACTTTTCAATCACCAATTTTGAATAAGGAAGAAAATGGTAATAATTATATCAGAATTCTGAGGCAATAATAATTTGAACATGGAATTGAACAAGCTACCAATCAATGGAAATGGCAAAAATCAAGCCACTTGAGAAACTCAAGAACTCAGAAAATTACCTTCCATATGCCATTTTGGAGAAGGTGATGTAAGGATATATTTACAAAAAACAAAGTTGGCAATCACAGAAGAGGAATGAGGGATAAACAAAATAGTGGATTTAAGGAAAGGGCCTAGAGTAAATGAGTCCTTTCTAGGCTGGTAATAATCAGGACAAATGTAAACAAAAAATTTCTGAACTGAAGGAAAATGCCTTGAATTTAAAGAATGGAATGGAGGGGCACCTGGGTAGCTCAGTGGATTAAGTCGCTGCCTTCGGCTCAGGTCATGATCTCAGGGTCCTGGGATGGAGCCCCGCATCGGGCTCTCTGCTCAGTGGGGAGCCTGCTTCCTCCTCTCTCTCTGCCTGACTCTCTGCCTGCTTGTGATCTCTCTCTCTCTGTCAAATAAGTAAATAAAATCTTAAAAAAAAAAAAGAATGGAATGGATTCTATTTGATGGACAAAATGTTTCTTCAACTAGAATTTAGTGAAAAGGGCATATATTTCTTCTTTATGTAATGAAGATAAAGGGAGTTAGATACTATGGAAACACAACAAATTTTTCCAGAAAGTAATATATAGACACAAGAAAAATTGAAATGTGCTGTGTTCTGAAGTCTGATGATGTGTAACAAAGAGGGTCTATTTTATATACACAATATACTGTTCTTCTCTGAGTCCCACAGAGGTTGTGACACTATACTACATGGAAGGAATGTACTACCCACATACTGCTCAGCTTCTCAGTGAAAACCTTCTGCACGATTGCAACAACACAAACAGTAGCATTCAGGATTTACAATCAGCCTGTAGACAAACACCACAGAATGTGGTTTTAAGATACAAATAAAAAGTAAATGTATTCAATTTTGAAATATCATTTTAATTCTAGTTAAAAGATGTTAATACAGAGGTGCCTGGGTGGCTTAGTCAGTAAAGTGTCTGCCTTCAGCTCAGGTCATGATCACAGGGTCCTGGGATTGAGTCCTGCATCAGGCTCTCAGTAAGGAGCCTGCTTCTCCCTCTGCCCCTCCCCCTGTTCATGTGTGCTCTCTCTCTGCCTGAAATAAATAAAGTCTCTAAAAAAAAGATATTAAAATATAGAAGTTCAGAGTGAACCAAAAGTAGGATATGGATTTTTATTTCTTCCTTTAGATAATAGGAATTCAACATATTCAGAAGAGAACAATAAGTGTTATTAGCTTACTTAAAGATCTTATCTTTTATCTTATTTGAAGTTTTAAGTAGGCACTCTAAACATGTAAATAAACATGAAATTTAAGAGGGGAGAGAACAGAGATGAAAGATTAGTGAGACTGTATCTAATTAGCTATGGAATAACGCTAGAGACAGAGTGAGACAAAGATTTCATGATTAGCCACAGCCACAAATCCACCATTTAGAACTGAATAAAAACGCAAGGTCAGACAAAGTTTCAGCTATTAGTTTAACTTGTCTTCAATCATTTTGTGTACTTATGTGATGCTGAAGCAAAAATTGTAAAGATTTTTGCCATCAGTTAAATATTAGGGTAGAGTATTTTAGTTAAATGGACAGGATTTCTGAAACAATAACTTGGGGCACATGGGTGGCTCAGTTGATTAAGCAATCGGCACTTGGTTTGGGCTCGGGTCATGGTCTCAGGGGCTGTGGGATCCAGCCCCAGGTCAGGCTCCATGCTGAGTGTGGAGCCTGCTTCAGATTCTTTCTTCCTCTCTCTCTCCCTCCACTCACCCCCAATCATGCTCTCTCTCAAATAAATAAATAATAGTTTTAAAAAGTAAAAAAGGGGCACCTGGGTGGCTCAGTGGTTAAGCATCTGCCTTTGGCTCAGGTCACAATCCTGGGGTTCTGGGATGGAGTCCTGCGTCAGGCTCCCCGCTTGGTGGGGAGCCCGCTTTTCCCTCTCCCTCTGCCACCACCACCCCTGCTCCCTTCCCTGGCTTGTATTCTCATGCTGTGTCTCTCAAATTTAAAAAATTCATAAAAATAAATAAATAAGTAAATAAAGCTAAAATAACAACTTGATCAAATTCTGTATGGGCAACACTACTTATTTTGATTTATGATTAATTTATTTCAAATGCTATTATTTGATGGTAAATAAACATTTAACATACATGTAGATGGCCAAGATAACATTACTGGAGAAATACTCAGTTTCTAAGTTCGTCATTTTTATGTGACTAATACCACAACCTTAATAAAGCCATAACGTGCTTTTATACTATTATGAGTGAAACGGATTTTGATATCTAATTAATGGTCCCAATCAAATCTTAAGTATCTAAAAAGTGACCTGTGCTACATTATTCCACTTAATTTTGAATTGATTAATTGCAGATATTGAAAGTGTTTTCTGCCCTATCTTTGTGTGACACGAGAACTACCAGAATCTCTTTCACTTTTTCCTATTTGAATTGAAGAATAACACTATTAAAAAATGTTTGGAATATTGCTTTTTATGCTGTTAAGGTTGAGTTCGACAGACTTATTGACTTTTAATCTGAATCTTATTAAGTCATTGGCTCACAAATCTCAGTTCTCTTGCTCCCCAGACAAAAACTGAACAATTTTAAGCCATTGGGATTTTTGTTTGTTTTTTTTTGTTTTTTTTTTTTGTTTTTTGTTTTTTTAACCAGTGGGGAGGGGATGGAGATCATCCTAGCACATCAGTGAGGTAGGTAGTAGAAGCAGGCAATGACTCTTTGTCACAGACTAGGAGAAAATATTTGCAAATCGTCCATCTGATAAAAAAGACTTCAGTATATAATATGTTTACTTTAAAAATTCTCAAAACCTAAAAGAAAACAATTCAGTTAAAACATGAGCAAAAATTTAAACAGCCATGGAACCTTTACAGGCCACAGAAAAGAACAGTAAAGATGCTCAACAACATTAGTCACTAAAGGAATGCAAATTAAAATCAAAGGAATGCCACAGCAAATCTATTAGAATGACTGCAGTGAAAAAGATCGAACACGTCAAGTGTTGGAAAGAATGTGTATAAATGGAACTTTCTTATATTGTGATTGTAAAATACTTTGGAAAATAGTTTAGTGGGTTTTTTAATTTAAATGTATACCACCAAATGAATCAATCATCCCATTACTAAGGATTTATCCAAGAAAAAGAAAGCACTTGCCCATACAAATATTAGTACAACATTGTTCATAGCATCTTTATTTGCAATAGCCAGCAACTGGCATCAAGCCAAATCTTCATCAACATTGAAAGGGTAAACTGTAAATATATTCATACAATGGAATAATACTCAGGATAAAAAAGGAATGAACAACCGGTATGCCCTACAATATATATTGATATCAAAAATTATGCTGAATGAAACAAGAACAAAAATACAAGATACATAAATTGTAATATAAAATTTTAGGAAATGCAAACTAATATACAATGACAGAAAGGAGATCAGTATTTGCTTGGGGAAGAAGAGGGGGAAAGGATGCTTCAGAGAGAGGATTCCTTTTTTAAAAAGATTTTATTTATTTATTTGACACAGAGAGAGACACAGTGAGAGAGGGAACACATGCAAGGAGAGTGGGAGAGGGAGAAGCAGGCTTCAGGGGAGCAGGGAGCCTGATATAGGGCTGTATCCCAGGATCCTGGGATCATGACCTTAGCCGAAAGCAGACGCTTAACAGCTGAGCCATGCAGGCACCCTGAGTACTCTTTCTTTGATGGTTATGTTCATTATCTTGATTGTGGCAATGATTTTATCCAAAACTTATCAAATCCTATATTTTAAATACATGAAGTTAATTACATGTCAATTAGACTTAAATAGTACTGCTAACAGTTATAAATAGTAATGCTTAATTGAACGGAATCTAAGACTTACTTTAAAAGGCATCCAAGGAATAACAGATATGTTTCTGTACATGTGTGAGTGTGTAAAGAAAATTTACCATAACATTACAGAATTTGTGTGGTTATAATATATTGATTCACTTATATTTTTCAACTTTTCCATCCATTTGAAATTTTACATAATAATATGTTGAGAAATTCTATTTAGCTACTTAAAAACATAAACTAAGAAAGATCATTAAGTAAATAAGCATACCAATGATGCCAAATCATGAAAATATTGCTCACAAATAAAACCAGACAAATACTCACATAAGTATGAAAGCAATATAACTAAAGTATTACAGATAAAGACTAAGAAAAGTTAAATAACAGCTTATTAACAAGTAGAGTTTATTCTAGCAATGAAAGGATAGTTCAGTTTTTAGGGAAATCCTTAATATAAATAAATTTTTAAAAGTCATATGACTAGAGAGTTAGGGGTCCCTTTCTGGGTTCTCTATTCTGTTTCATTGATCTATGTGTCTGCTTTGGTGCCATGCTGTATTGATGATCACAGCTTGGTAATATAGCTTGAAGTCAGGCATTGAGATGCCCCAGCTTTGGTTTTCTTTTTCAACATTCCCCTGGATATTTGGTGTCTTTTCTGGTTCCATACAAATTTTAGGATTGTTTGTTCCAGCTATGTGAAAAATGTCGATGGTATTTTGATAGGGATTGCACTGATTCCTCTGGGTAGCATAGGCATTTTAACAATATTTTTTCCTCCAACCCATGAGCATGGAATGTTCTTTTCTATCTCTTTATGACTTCCTCCATTTCTTTCACAAGTGTTCTGTAGTTCCTAGAGTACAGATCTTTTATATATTTAGTTAGGTTTATTACTAGGTATCTTATGGTTTTTGGTGCAATTATAAATGGGATTGATTCCTTAATTTCTCTTTCTTCGGTCACATTGTTAGTGTATAGAAATGCAACTTTTTTTTTCTTCTGTGCATTGATTTTCTATCCTGCCTCATTGTTGAATTGCTGTATGAGTTCTTGCAATTATGGAGTGGAGTCTTTTGGGTTTTCCACATAAAGTATCATGCCATTTGCAAAGACAGAGTTTGACTTCTTCTTTGCCAATTTGAGTACCTTTAATTTCTTTTTGTTGTCTGATTGCTGAGGTTAGGGAATGCAAGCTGATATAGCCACTTTGGAAAACAGTATGTGGGTTCCTCAAGAAGGTAAAAATAGAGCTACCCTATGACACAGCAATTGGATTATGAGGTATTTACTCCAAAGACAGAGATGTAGTGAAACAAAGGGGCACCCACCCCCCAATGTTCATAGCAACAATGTCCACAATGGCCAAACTGTGGAAGGAGCTGAGACATTCTTCAACAGATGAATGGATAAAGAAGATATGGTCCATATACACAATGGAATATTACTCAACCATCAGAAAGAATGAATACCTACGACTTACATCAACATGGATGGAACTGAAGGGGATTATGCTAAGTGAAATAAGTCAATCAGAGAAAGACAATTATCATATGGTTTCACTCATATGTGGAATATAAGAAATAGTGCAGAGAATCATAGGGGAAGGAATGGAAAACTGACTGGGAAGAAATCATAGAGGGAGACAAACTATGAGAGATTCTTGATTCTGGGAAACAGGGTTGCTAGAGGAGAGATGGGTAGCGGGTGTGGGGGATTTGGGTGATGGGCATTAAGAAGGGCATGAGATGTGATGAGTACTGGGAACTGATGCATCATTGAACACTACATCTGATACTAATGATGTAATATATGTTGGCTAATTGAATTTAAATAAAAAAATAATTTTTAAAGAAGTCATATGACTACATGTATGCTGAAAAAGCATTTAACAGAACAACAATTCAAGATAAACTAATATTATATAATTGATGAAAACTTCCTTCACATGTTACACCAAAAACCAACATTATGTTTAAAAGAGAAACAATAATTTTAACAATAGAGACAAAAACAAGCAAACAAAAAAGTATGTTCCAACAACATAACTATTAAAATTTTTAGTATAAAAATACTAAAGTACAAGGCAACATTATCAAAGAAGAAAAATACTGATATTAATAAAAACAAAATTCTTTTTCCATTTGTCCATTAAAGGGCATCTTGGATGAATGGATAAGGAAGATGTGGTCCATATACACTATGGAGTATTATGCCTCCATCAGAAAGGATGAATACCCAACTTTTGTATCAACATGGATGGGACTGGAAGAGATTATGCTGAGTGAAATAAGTCAAGCAGAGAGAGTCAATTATCATATGGTTTCACTTACTTGTGGAGCATAAGAAATAACACGGAGGACATGGGGAGATGGAGAGGAGAAGGGAGTTGGGGAAGTCAGAGGGGGAGATGAACCATGAGAGACTGTGGACTCTGAGAAACAACCTGAGGGTTTTGGAGCGGAGGAGGGTGGAAGGTTGGGGGAGCCTGGTGGTGGGTATTATGGAGGGCATGTATTGCATGGAGCACTGAGTGTGGTGCATAAAAAATGAATTCTGAAACACTGAAAAGAAATTTAAAAAATAAATAAAAATTTTTAAGAATTCTAAAAATTTAGAAGAAAAACGTGAAGTATTCTTTTTTATTTGTGGAGAATACGATCATATACCTGGAAAATGCAACAAAATATCTAATGCTACTCTATAGAATAAATAATTTGGTTAGATTGTATAATACAATAATAGTACAGAGAGAATAAATAAAATTTATATGTATATTACTGATAAATTAGGAGATATAATGAAAGATATTACTTAGGAATATGGTAAACAAGATGTGTGTAGGGCTTATCTAAAAATAACATAAGCCCAACACTAATTCTTGAACAAATAAGAAAAAAGAAAACCTTATGGAGTACCTGGGTGACTCAGTTGGTTAACCATCTGCCTTTGGCTCAGGACATAATCCCAGGGACCTGGGGTGGAGCCCTGCTTCAGACTCCCTGCTCAGGGGGACGTCTGCTTCTCCCTCTCCCCCTGCTTCTGTTCTCTCTCTCTTGCTCATTCTCTCTTTCAAGTAATTTTTTTAAAAAACATGTTTTTAACAGTAGCTTTTAACACTAAATTTAATGTCAGTTTTCCCAAAATTAAATTGATATATTTAATAAGATCTTAATAAAATAGTATTCTCCCAGGATTATAATTTTAAAGGTAATACGTGACTATATGGGAATATTCTAAAATATAAAAGCAGTGAGGGGGGATTTGTCCCATCACATATTAAATCATAACATAAAACTTAAGTCATTAAAACATTTCATATTATTTCATGGATGTATAAACTGTCAATGAATTGAAAATCTAGAAATGGACTTTATACTTAATGTATGACCAGGATCATAAAGACACAAACGTAGTGATCCAAAGGGGTGCATGCACCTGAATGTTTATAGCAGCAATGTCCACAATAGCCAAGTTATGGAAAGAACCTAGATGTCCATAAACAGATGAATGGATAAAGAAGAGGTGTATAGGGGTGCCTGGGTGGCTCAGTTGGTTAAGCAACTGCCTTCGGCTCAGGTCACGATCCTGGAGTCCTGGGATCGAGTCCCACATCAGGCTCCCAGCTCCATGGGGAGTCTGCTTCTCCCTCTGAACTCCCCTCTCATGCTGTCTTACTCTGTCTCTTTCTCTCAAATAAATAAATAAAATCTTTTAAAAAAAAGAAGAAGAGGTGTATATATATGTACAAAGTAATACTATACAGCCATCAAAAGAAATGAAATCTTGCCATTTGCGACAACATGGATGGAACTAGAGGGTATTATGCTTAGCGAAATAAGTCAGTCAGAGAAAGACAACTATCATATGATCTCCCTGATATGAGGAAGTGGAGATGCAACGAGGGTGGGGGTTAAGGGGGTAGGAAAAGAATAAATGAAACAAGATGGGATTGGGAGGGAGACAAACCAAAAGAGACTCTTAATGTCATAAAACAAACTGAGGGGGGTTGGGGAGGAGGGATGTTGGGAGAGGGTGGTGGGGTTACATTATATGTTTATATAAAAATAATTTTTTTTTAAAGTAGGAAAAAATATATGACCAGGGTCATATTTTATATCTTTACATCAGTAGGAAAAAGACAGAATCCTTAGTAAATTATTTTGAGACAAAGGGAAAGAAATATAGAAAAAATAATTCAATCTATACTTCTGTATCTACACACTCCACACTAGGATAAACTCCAAATTATCAATGATTTAAATGTAAATAATGGAAGATGAGAGAATTATTGTATCACTTCATAGTTAAACAGAATTATCTTACCATGCTATGGAGTCCAGAAGTTCTATGCTTTTCTTTCTTTCTTCCTTCCTGCCTGCCTTCCTTCCTTCCTTCCTTCCTTCCTTCCTTTCTTTCTCTCTCTCTCTCTTTCTTCCTTTCTTTCCTTCTTTCTTTCTTAAGTTAAATCAAGGGACACCTGGGTGGCTCGGTCAGTTAAGCATCTGCCTTCAGCTCAGGTTATGATCCAAGGGTCCTGGGATAAAGTCCTGTATCTGGTTCCTTGCTTAGCTGGGAGCCTGCTTCTCCCTCTGCCTGCCACATCCCCTGCTTGTGCACACGCTCTCTCTCTCTCTGGCATATACATTAATCAAATCATTAAACAAGTAAAAAAGTAAAAAGCTAAATAAATATATCTTAAAATATGTCTGCAAACAAAACACACACACACACACACACACAGGATGGAAGAAAACTGATAAACGGGCTGATAATATTTGCAATTCACCTCACATAGTGAAAATTCCAATTTTCATGAATATCAGCGAGAAAAAGAGAAACAACATAAGTAAACACTTGGTAAGTGGTATAAAAATGGCTCTTAACTGTGTTAAATGATTTTTAAATAAGATAAATGCAAATACAAGCTGTACTTAGATATAATTTTCACCAACCACACTGGCAAAAACATAAAATTTGATCACACATTACAGTAGAAAAGTAGTTCAAAAAGAAACTTGTACATTAATGGAGATAGTATAAATTGTTCAACCCTTATGTCAATATTTTTCAAAATTGTAAATGAATGTACTTTTCATTCCAGGTATTTCACTTCTTGTAATTTGTCCCACAGATATCATTATGCATATGGAAAATGTTCTATGTACAAGATCATCCAATTCAGAACTTTTGTAATAGCAAAGGTTTGGAAACAACCTCAGTGTATGCCAATAACAAATTGTTTATAAATGACGGGCATATCCATAGTATGGAATGTTTTTCAAATCAAAATGGAGATCAACTCTGAATAAATTGCTTTGGAAATAGCAACACCTTAAGTGTAACATCAAAGAGAAAATATATTTTATGAGGTGTTTGGGTTTTTTTTACTTTTTATTTAAGTTCAATTTGGTTAACAAACAGTGTATTATTCATTTCAAGGGCAGAATTAGTGATTCATCAGTTGCATATAACACCCAGTGCTCATTAGATCCAGTGCCTCCTTAATGCCCATAACCCAGTTACCCCTTTGCCCCACCCACTTCCCCTCCAGCAATCCTCCTCTGTTTTAAAAAAGGGAAAGTAATATAAAGGTGTATTGGTATAAACATATCTGGAAGGCTGAATAGTAACAATACATACCTATAAGGAATTATACAAATTAAGTAATGAGTAAGAAAGCAATGAGGGAATCTCTTTTTATACTTGTTTTAATGTTTTGGCCATATGAATAAGAAAAATCAAAACATGAAAATAAACATAAAACATGGTCAACTAAATCCTTTAAAAATACAGTGATGAGAACCCTTATTTACAGCTCTAATGTGGGAGAAGTCTGGAGAGCATCGCTCCCTTCTTACACAGGAAAGCGGAACATATGGACAATTAATGATTTTTCTTGGATACATCAGAAAACTGAGACCACAAGGCAAACTGGCACTGAAATTTGGAAAGATAGATGAATCCTGAGAGTCCCAAAACCAAGATTTGCCTCCCTGGAGCAGAAGTCGTTGGAGTTGTAAACTGGTGGGAACACATAAATGGCAATTTTGATGAATTCATGGAGTCTGAGTGTGGACCAGCACCGATGTGAGAAACTCCTAGAGTTGCAGTCTTAGGGACCCCCAACCTTCCCATATTATATCTATAGGACCCCTCCCACCAAATTCTCATGGTGAAGGACCAAGAAGGACTTCTAGTAGCTTGGGCAGAGGGAGGGGCAAAAGAATCGTTTTGAAATATTCCCAGAACATCCTCCATAACAAAATTTTATGCTTGGAAGAAAAGAATTTACCAGAAACATCCCACTTGGGGGAAGAACCTTGTTTCTCTTTTCCTCTTCATCTCACTCTAGCCTCATTTAGCCTTCTTGTGTTAAAGGGATGGATAGCTCCCCCCACCTCCCAAAAAAAGATAATGAAAAGTACATCCCAGAAACACAAACCTGATGAAATACCAAAGTTTAATTAAAAATTAAGTTATAGCAGGTTTCTACTCTCCCACACTCTACCACAATACCAGTACAGCAATAACGTCTTATATCTGAGAGAGTGGAGAGATGCAGACCCTCTGAGGAGTACTTAGGGTGGTCCATGGCAACAGTAGTAAAAGAAAAGAGGGTACTAGAGGGATCTGGAGCTTCCAGCACCCACAGCTACATAAAGCATTAGACAGAGTCCAGCTGCTAGCCAGACTCATATAAGATCTCACACTGAATCTCACATATAAAATCTCACAATTTACCTCAGTTTCTATTACCTAATACATGATCTCTAGGTTTTGATAACATATGCAAGTCAGGCCAAAGGCAAAGCAAAGTGAAATCTTGAGAGAAAAAGTAAGCATTAGAATCAGACTCAGGATATGACACAGATGTTGGAATTATCAGACAGAATTTAAAATAACTATGATCCAGTTTAAAAGCTCTAAATGGAAAAAGAGACACTATGCAAGAATACATGGGTAATATAAGTATAGAGGTGGGAAAGCTAATAAAGAATCAAAGGGAAACATCAAAAATAAAAACCATCAGTAGACTTGATACGGCCAAGGAATGAATCAGTGAGAAAAACTCCCCACTCCTTAAATGTGGTTTTGTATGGTGATTTCCTTCCCAAGAATACAGCATGGAAAGGTAGTAGAAAGAAGAGCTACACAGTGGAGAAAACTGACAATCACCGCCTCTGCTAGGTGATCAAAATCAACACCAAGTCATAGATCATGTTAATAGTTTCTACTTTTAGTAGTATGTGATGAAAACTACATTTTACCTCTGAAATTTGGAAAGATAGATGAATGTAGTAAAACTACATTTTACTTCCCTTTCTAACATGCACAACCCTGTCCTAATCACGAGAAAACATCAGACATACCAACTGAGTGACAGTCTACAAAATAACCAATAAAACTCCCTAAAACTATCAAGATTATCAAAACAAGGGAAGTCTGAAAAACTATTACAGCCAAGAGGAGTGTAGAGAGGCAAGAGAAGGGGCGCCTGGGTGGCTCAGTGGGTTAAAGCCTCTGCCTTTGGCTTGGGTCATGATCCCAGGGTCCTGGGATGGAGCCCCGCATCGGGCTCTCTGCTCAGTGGGGAGCCTGCTTCCTCCTCTCTCTCTGCCTGCCTCTCTGCCTGCTTGTGATCTCTGTCTGTCAAATGAATAAATAAAATCTTAAAAAAAAAAAAGAGGCAAGAGAAGCTAAATGTAATGCAGTATCATGCCTGGGATTCTGAGAAGGAAAAGGACATTAGGTAACAACTAAAACAATCTGAATAAAGTGTGGCATCAATTAACAATGTATCAGTCTTGATTTGTTCATTGTAACACATATGTAGTACCAAAATAAGATGTTACTAGAAGAGAAAATTCTTGATGTGATCTTCATAATTTTTCTATAATTCTAAAACTACCCTAAAATTGGAGCACGTGGGGGGCTGTTGCTTAAGCACCTGCCTTCGGCTCAGGTCATGATCCTGGGATTACGTCCCACATCAAGTTCCCTGTTCAGTAGGGAGTCTCTTCTCCCTCTGACCTCTCCCCTTTCATGCTCTCTCTCTCTCATTCTCTCCCTCACTCTCAACTAAACAAAATCTTTAAAAAATAAATAAAAATAAAGCTGCCCTAAAATTAAGTTTATATAACAAAATCTGCAGTGATAAAATTGGAAGGGTAGGAACGACTAAAGGAGAAAATAGGGAAATAAACTCAGAACCTAGAAAAGAGACATAAAATTTTTTTTAAAGATTTTATTTATTTATTTGTTAGAGAGAAAGAGAGAGAGAGCACAGGCAGAGGCAGAGGGAGAAGCAAGCTCCCTGCTGAAGAGAAGAAGCCCGATATGGGACTCGATCCCAGGACGCTGGGATCATGACCTGAGCCGAAGGCAGCCGCTTAACCAACTGAGCCACCCAGGCGTCCCGAGACACAAAATTTTTAATGTAATTTAAGAGACATGGAAAAAGACTAAAAATTTCTTATTTATTTATTACACACACACACACACAGCGTGCACAAGCAGGAGGAGCAGCAAAGTGAGAGGGAGAAGCAGGCTCTCTACTGAGCAGGGAGCCTGATGTGGGGCTCGATGCCAGGACTGTGGGATCATGACCTGAGCCAAAGGCAGATGTTTAACTGACTGAGCCACCCAAGCACCCCTAAAAAGACTAAAAATTTCAACGGATGCATTCTCAATGTAGATAAGAGGTTCTGCAGAAAGGTAATAAGGAGTAGCTTACCTTATTAAAATAATTTTCTAAAAAGTGAAGAATTTTCCTATTCAAGGGAAGTAATAAGATCTCAAAATGTCTACACCAAAATTGCTGAAAAGGGAGGTAAAACATGATACATAGTTCCACATCGAGACAAATCTTAA
Source organism: Taxidea taxus jeffersonii (assembly GCA_003697995.1). Classification (NCBI taxonomy): domain Eukaryota; kingdom Metazoa; phylum Chordata; class Mammalia; order Carnivora; family Mustelidae; genus Taxidea; species Taxidea taxus. Next base: position 140,737 of record ML101465.1, on the reverse strand, counting down.
TGAAATGGCATAACTTCAAGGAGAAAGTAAACACCTTAGTAGCTACATTAAAGAACATACAATCTTACAAGGGAATAATAATGATGTTGGCAACCCACTTCTCAGCAACAATAATAGATGGAAGAAGAAGATGAAATGGTATGATGACAATTTAGGAACCAAATATCAACATAGGTAACGTAGGCAATGTGAGGAAGAACAGGTAATAACAAGCACTTTAGAGGCAAGATCTTATCCTATTTAGGGATAAAAGAAATGTAATAACATTAATATTTGTTAGAATTTTTAAATTTTTTTTCTTTAAGCTTTTTTATTTAAATATATAATGTAACCCCCCCCCCCCCCCCCCCCCCCCCCCCCCCCCCCC
>ML101465.1:83130-140270 GCA_003697995.1 Taxidea taxus jeffersonii | reverse complement strand
CCCCCCCACCCCCCTCAGTTTGTTTTATGGCATTAAGAGTCTCTTTTGGTTTGTCTCCCTCCTGATCCCATCTTGTTTCATTTTTTCTTTTCCTACCACCTTAACCCCCACTCTCGTTGCATCTCCACTTCCTCATATCAGGGAGATCAGGTGATAGTTGTCTTTCTCCAGTTGACTTATTTCGCTAAGCATAATACGCTCTAGTTCCATCAATGTCGTTGCAAATGGTAAGATTTCATTTCTTTTGATGGTTGCATAGTATTCCATTGTGTGTGTGTGTGTGTGTGTGTGTGTGTGTGTGTGTGTGTGTGTATATATATGTATATATATATATATATACCACTTCTTCTTTATCCATTCATCTGTTGATGGACATCTAGGTTCTTTCCATAACTTGGATATTGTGGACATTGCTGCTATAAACATTCAGGTACATGTGCCCCTTCAGATCACTACGTTTGTATCTTTAGGGTAAATACCCAGTAGTGCAATTGCTGGGTCATAAGGTAGCTCTATTTTCAATTTTTTTGAGGAACCTCCATGCTGTTTTCCAGAGTGGTTGCACCAGCTTGCATTCCCACCAACAGTGTAGGAGGGTTCCCCTTTCTCCACATCCTCGCCAGCATCTGTCATTTCCTGACTTGTTCATTTTAGCCATTCTGACTGGTGTGAGGTGGTATCTCATTGTGGTTTTGATTTGTATTTCCCTGATGCCCAGTGATGTGCAGCACTTTTTCATGTGTCTGTTGGTCATCTGGATGTCTTCTTTGCAGAAATGTCTGCTCATGTCCTCTGCCCATTTCTTGATTGTTTGTTCTTTGGGTGTTGAGTTTGCTAAGCTCTTTATAGATTTTGGATACTAGCCCTTTACCTGATATGTCGTTTGCAAATATCTTCTCCCATTCTGTCAGTTGTCTTTTGGTTTTGTTGACTGTTTCCTTTGCTGTGCAAAAGCTTTTGATCTTGATGAAGTCCCAATAGTTCATTTTTTCCCTTGCTTTCCTTGCCTTTGGTGTTGTTCCTAGGAAGAAGTTGCTGCAGCTGAGGTCGAAGAGGTTGCTGCCTGTGTTCTCCTCAAGGATTTTGATGGTTTCCTTTCTTATGTTGAGGTCCTTCAACTATTTTGACTCTATTTTCATGTGTGGTGTAAGGAAATGGTCCAATTTCATTTTTCTGCATGTGACTGTCCAATTTTCCCAACACCATTTGTTGAAGAGGCTATCTTTTTTCCATTGGATATTCTTTCCAGCTTTGTCAAAGATTAGTTGACCATAGAGTTGAGGGTCTATTTCTGGGCTCTCTATTCTGTTCCATTGATCTATGTGTCTGTTTTTGTGCCAGTACCATAATGTCTTGATGATGACAGCTTTGTAGTAGAGCTTGAAGTCTGGAATTGTGATGCCACCAACTTTGGCTTTCTTTTTCAATGTTCCTTTGGCTATTCGAGGTCTTTTCTGGTTCCATATAAATTTTAGAACTATTTGTTCCATTTCTTTGAAAAACTCGGATGGATTTTGATAGGCATTGCATTAAATGTGTAGATAGCTTTAGGTAGCATAGACATTTTCATAATATTTATTCTTCCAATCCATGAGCATGGAACATTTTTCCGTTTCTTTGTGTCTTCCTCAATTTCTTTCATGAGTACTTTATAGTTCTCTGAATACAGATTCTTTGCCTCTTTGGTTAGGTTTATTCCTAGGTATCTTATGGTTTTGGGTGTAATTGTAAATGGGATTGACTCCTTAATTTCTCTTTCTTCTGTCTTGTTGTTGGTGTAAAGAAATGCAACTGATTTCAGTGCATTGATTTTATAACCTGCTATTTTACTGAATTCCTGTACAAGTTCTAGCAGATTTGGAGTGGAGTCTTTTGCGCTTTCCACATATAGTATCATATCACCTGCAAAGAGTGATAGTTTGACTTCTTCTTTGCTGTTTTGGATGCCTTTAATTTCTTTTTGTTGTCTGATTGCTAAAGCTAGGACTTCTAGTACTATGTTGAATAGCAGTGGTGATAATGGGCATCCTTGCTGTGTTCCTGAACTTACTGGAAAAGCTCTCAGTTTTTCTCCATTGAGAATGATATTTGTGGTGGGTTTCTCATAGATGGCGTTGTTGATATTGAGGTATATTCTCTCTATACAGACACTTTGAAGAGTTTTGGTCCGGAAAGGATGCTGTACTTTGCCAAATACTTTTTCAGCATCTATTGAGAGTATCATATGGTTCTTGTTCTTTCTTTTGTTAATATATTGTATCACATTGCTTGATTTGTGGATGTTGAACCAACCTTGTGGCCCTGGAATAAATCTGACTTGGTCGTGGTGAATAATCCTTTTAATGTACTCTTGGATCCTATTGGCTAGTATTTTGGTGAGAATTTTTGCATCTGTGTTCATAAAGGATATTTGTCTGTAATTCTCTTTTATGATGGGATCCTTGTCTGGTTTGGGGATCAAGGTGATGCTGGCCTCATAAAATGAGTTTGGAAGTTTTCCTTCCATTTCTATTTTTTGGAACAGTTTCAGGAGAATAGGAATTAATTCTTCTTTAAATGTTTGGTAGAATTCCCCTGGGAAGCCATCTGGCCCTGGGCTTTTGTTTGTTTGGAGATTTTTTTTTATTTTTTTTTAAGATTTTATTTATTCATTAGTTAGAGAGAGAGCAAGCACAGGCAGACATAGAGGTAGGCAGAGGCAGAGGGAGAAGCAGGCTCCCTGCCGAGCAAGGAGCCCGATGTGGGATTCGATCCCAGGACGCTGGGATCATGACCTGAGCCAAAGGCAGCCACTTAACCAATTGAGCCACCCAGGAGTCCCTGTTTGGAGATTTTTGATGACTGTTTCAATCTCCTTACTGGTTATGGGCCTATTCAGGTTTTCTATTTCTTCCTGGTTCAGTTTTGGCAGTTTATATGTCTCTAGGAAAGCATCCATTTCTTCCAAATTGTCAAATTTGTTGGCACTATATCATACTCAAAGGGTCTGTCAACAAGAAGATCTAACAATTTTAAATATCTACGCCCCTAACATGGGAACAGCCAACTATATAAACCAATTAATAACAAAATCAAAGAAACACATTGACAAGAATACAATAATAGTAGGAGACTTTAACACACCCCTCACTGAAATGGACAGATCATCCAAGCAAAAGATCAACAAAGAAATAAAGGTCTTAAATGACACACTGGAGCAGATAGACATCACAGATATATTCAGAACATTCCATCCCAAAGCAACAGAATACACATTCTTCTCTAGTGCCCAAGGAACATTCTCCAGAATAGCTCACATCCTGGGTCATAAATCAGGTCTCAACTGGTATCAAAAGATTGGAATCATTTCCCTGCATATTTTCAGACCACAATGCTCTGAAGCTAGAACTCAATCACAAGAGGAAATTTAGAAAGAGCACAAATACATGGAGACTCAACAGCATCCTTCTAAAGAATGAATAGGTCAACCAGGAAATTAAAGAAGAATTGAAAAAAACCATGGAAACAAATGATAATGAAAACACAACGGTCCAAAATCTGTGGGACACAGCAAAGGCAGTCCTGAGAGGAAAATATATAGCGATACAAGCCTATCTCTAGAAACAGGAAAGGTCTCAAATACACAACCTAACCCTACACCTAAGGGAGCTCGAGAAAGAACAACAAAGAAAGCCTAAACCCAGCGGGAGAAGAGAAATAATAAAGATCAAAGCAGAAATCAATGAAATAGAAACCAAAAAAACAATACAACAAATCAATGAAACTAGGAGCTGGTTCTTTGAAAGAATTAATAAGATTGATAAATCCCTGGCCAGACTTATCAAAAAGAAAAGAGAAAGGACCCAAATAAATAAAATCATGAGTGAAAGAGGAGAGATCACAACCAACACCAAAGAAATACAAACAATCATAAGAACATATTATGAGCAACTCTATGCCAATATTTGTTAGAATTTTTAAAAATTATATTCATGGGTTGAATTCAAATTGTACTTCTAAGGTAAGAAGGGAGGGTGGAAGAGCCTGGGTGGTTGGGTTATGGACATTGGGGAAGGTATGTGCTATGGTGAGTGCTGTGAAGTGTGTAAACCTGGTGATTCACAGACCTGTATCCCTGGGGCTAATAATACATTAAATGTTAATTTAAAAAAAAAAGAGAAAGACAGCCTGGCAGTTTTCTACAAAACTAAACCTAGTCTTACCATACAATCCACTAACTGGTCTACTTGGCATTTACCCAAAGGAGTTGAAAACTTACATCCATACAACAACCTGCACATAGATGTTTATAGCTGCTTATTTATAATTTCTAAACCTTGGAACCAAGCAAGATGCCCTTCCAAGGACAAACATAAATTATGGTATATTCAGGCAATGAAACATTACTGAGTACTAAAGAGAAATGAGCTATCAAGCCATGAGAAAACATGTAAGAACCATAAATGCATATTACTAAGTAATAGGAGCCAGTCTGAAAAGCCTACATACACTTTTATTCTAACCATATGACATTCTGAGAAGGACAAAACTATGAAAATAGCATAGAGAGCAAGACGGAGTCATTCATGTCAAGCAGTGGCCTGTGTTGAGCAATGACCAAGCAGCTAAGGGCATTGTAGCCAAGACCAGAACCAGGTGATGACACATTCAGAAATGATAACCAGAAGAACCAGAAGAGGTCTGCAATGGCTCAAGATTGATTTCATCTTACTATATGAGTTGTCTTATGCTTTGCGTAGCACCCAGGGTGCTAGAAATACAAACTCAATTCATTCAAATTCAAGCTCGTTCAGACCCTGGTCATAAACACTTGTGAGGTGCCTGTGAGCACCAAGTCAGGGAGGAGGGGAAAGGAGTGAGGCCAAGAGAAAGGGTGTGAAGAGGGCCCCTACAGGCCTCCTAGGGATCACCCTCACAGTGGTACCTCCACCTTCCCAGTGACAGTGAAGACCTACTAGGCCCTAACCTTTTGATCCCCACCCCATCCCTGGCCAGGGCTTTGAACACCAGTCCCAAATGGTTCTGCTCTCCCTTGCTCCGTCCTCAGGTGCTGAGGCTTCCAGCCTCATTCTTCTCCTCCACACTCTTCTCTGTGATTAGTTAGCAGGTCAGGGTGCTGTGAGAGCCGCAGTAAGGCTGGGGGCCAGGGGAGGCAGGGTGGAGACGGGGTGGAGAGAAGAGAAGAGCTTCTCTTGTGTGATGTGTAAGAAGCCAAGTTAAACACATGGTGAAATGTCACTGAGTTTGGAATTCTTAACCTGCTTTATCATTATATTAACATTGTTTGGTGACTGAATAAAACTGATCTTGTAGAAAGACACAACTCACATGTGCACCTTCAGAGTGTGTTCATGACACAGTAAAAAGATCAGTGATTGCCAGGGTTGGTGGGGAAGGAGATAAAGAGGTAAAGCATAGAGGATTTGAGGGCAATGAAAATACTCTGTATTTTACATAATGATGGATGGACTTATTATACCTTTGTCTAAACCCATAGAATGTACACCAGCAAGAGTGAACCATAAAGTAAACTATGGATTTGGATGATTATGATGTATCAATATGGGTTCATCAACTGTAAGAGTCATACCATTCTGTTGAGGAAGGTTGATAATAAGAGTTATATGCATATGTGAGGACAGAGGCTATATAGGAAATCTGAAATTCCCATCAATTTTGCCTTGAACCTAAACAGCACTAAAAACAAAGTCTTGGTAAATATTTTAAATCATAGTAGGAGATTTTAACATGTTTTTCTCAAAAATGATAATCTGAATAGACAAAAAAGCTGAAAATCACAGATTGGAAAAACAACAACAACAACAAACTTTACATACAAATAGAATACCCAAGTTTGGACTGTTCTATTTCTAAAAATGGACAATTTTAGAGGTCACCAAGAAGTTAGTTATAACTTAAAAAAAAATAATCAGTTACCTGCTGAATTTATTCTTTCTTCACAGTCAACTTTGGTTGGAAATCAAATTAGAGTAAATTGGTAGCAAAAAAAAAAAAAATCTAAAAATATAATCCATAGACTAAATGGGAAATCTCATAAAGTTTTTAAAATGAGGAGATGCAGCCAAGATGGTGCTTTGAAGCCAATGCCTTTGCCCCCACATCCCCCAAAGACAAACTAAAAAACAGATTAGAAAAGAAAGAATTTCAAGGTGGGGTTCAGGGAATGAACAGGAAGAACACAGGATATTTAAGGAAGTAAAAATGCTCCCTATACATTATAGTGATGAATATATCTATGTCATTATACTTTTGTCCAAATTCATAGAATATACAACACTAAAAATGAACCTGTAGGTTGATCTAGGGACCTGGGTGACTATGGTGTGTCAATGTAGTTTCATGTTTGGTAAAAACTGCATCATTCTGGTGAGTAATGTTGGTAATGGGGGAGGTTATATGTAGTAGCAAAGGGGATGCAGGAAATATCTGTATCTTTCTCTCAGTTTTGTTGTAAACCTATAACTGCTTTAAAAAAAATCATCTTTTTGGGTTACCTGGGTGGCTTTGTTGGTTAAGCATCTGCCTTTGGCTCAGGACCTAATCCTGGGGTCCTGGGATCAAGCCCAGCATCAGGATCCCTGCTTGGTGGGGAGCCTATTTCTCCCTCTCCCTGCCCCAACTTGTGCTCTCTCTCACTACTCTCTCCCTCTCTCTCAAATAAATAAATAAAATCCTTAAAAAACAAACAAACAAGAAACCACTTTCTTTAAAAAAATATTTTTTACAAAGAAATTCGAACATAAAACTAAAAATATTTAACAGAAAAAAGTAACAAAACTGTGAGCAGAATTCATAGTTTTGGAGGTAATTTTGATAGTTCATCTGGAAAAATGAAGATTTTAATAACACAGATAAAATATTTAAAATAAATCTTAGTGCATCCAACTTCTGAAAGTATAAAACAAATTAGCCAGTCAAATCCATGAGAAAACTAGAACCTAGAGAAATACAAGGGTTATTAAACCCACTTTTACCTTGAACCAGGTACAACTAAACATTAGTTTCGATAGATTTATGAGGCAAGCAGGACAGAAATTAAAACAAAATACTTTTTCCTGAAGATGGAGTTTTTAAGATCAAAAGATGAATCCTTCATAGTTTGGTTGACCCAGAATTAAACATTCCTCAGGCAATTACAAAGAATGCAGAGTTTTTACTGAGGGAAAGACTGTTCTTCCCCAAGACATGATTATAAAGTAGCTCTTCCAAATCAGCTTCTTGAGGCCAAGACTAAATTCCCAACACATGGGTGGTCTAATGAGTCTCAACATATATCCCAAAGAGCTAAAAGAACAATGATCACAGTCAAATAGTAACATAAAGATAGGAATACTAACAATTATGTATCTCTGAGAAAATCAGAATAAAGAAAATTTAGAAAAAAAAAAAAACCTAGATGGTTAACAAACTTAATTCACTCAATTCCTTCTCAGGCGATGGCATCTTCATCTATGTCTCAGAGAGGCCAACTGGATAACCTAGACAATGAAGAGCCCACAGGAAAACGATTACAGACACGGGAGGGATACTGAATAAACAGCGAAAGCAACAGAGCATCTATAAAGACTTCTGACCAAGATTGTAAACCAATAATGCTCACTACTAAAAACAACAACAACAACATTAAAGTCAAGTTTGAAAATGAGTTCATGGAGCATGAAACTGTAACAAGTGACCTAAGGGTTGAAAAAAGCATCAAAGATGACATGTAGAAAGTCAATCTTTACAACCTGAAAGAAATCTTTTCTTTCTCTCTTTTTTTCCTTTTAATTTTCAGTAGTTGTTCTAAACATCTGTCTGGGTATAGTTTCTCTTGTAATTATTCTGACAGAAGACTGATAAAGTTCCTCGAGCTGGCAAACCGTTTTTCACCAGTTTTGGAAATTTTCAATCTTCATATCTTCAAAAACTGCACCTCCTACAAACCGTCTACTACTTAAAGACTCCAGTAACATCCAATTTAGATTTTAAACCATATTCCATAGATCTATTATTCTTTTAAAATTATATATATATATATTTTAAAGATTTTATTTATTTATTTATTTGTCAGAGAGAGAGGGAGAGAGAGCGAACGAGCACAGGCAGACAGAGAGGCAGGCAGAGGCAGAGGGAGAAGCAGGCTCCCTGCCAAGCAAGGAGCCCGATGTGGGACTCGGTCCCAGGACACTGGGATCATGACCCGAGCCGAAGGCAGCCGCTTAACCATCTGAGCCACCCAGGCGTCCCAAAAGCTTTATATATTTTTCTTTTATGCTTTAGTATGGGTATTTTCTTCTTTTTTTTTTTTTAATTTACTCATTTTCTCTTCAACTGTGCCTAACCTACTATTGAAACCATCACTAAGCTGTTAATTTTATTTCCCATTATAGATATTTTATCTTTTAATGTTTTTCATTTCTCTGGTGAAAGTTTCCATCACACCACTTTATACCTTAGATGTATTAAACAGAGGGGATTTATTTATTTATTTATTTATTTATTTATTTATATGTTTTGAGAGATTGAGAGAGCGTGCACGCACACACAAGCAGGGAGGCGGGGGGGGGGGGCAGAGAAAGAGGGAAAAAAGCATCTCAAGCAGACTCTGAGCTGAGCATGGAATGGTGGCTGGTCTCCACCTTGTTATCACGACCTCAGCCTAAACCGAGGGTCTAACACTGAACTGACTGAACCACCTAGGAGCCCCTTCAATATAGTGGCTTCAAACTATTACTGGTAACTTCAATGCAAGGGTCCTCTACATATCTATTTTGTTATGTATTTTTTCTTCTCTATTTCTATTTCATTTCAGTGGCTGCTAGGTTTAATTGAGGGATACCCCCTTTTGATGAGAAAATAAATAAATAGAGCTTCTTTGAGACTCCGGGTAATGCTATTGTCCCCCAGATGGGATGTAATTTTATTTTTGCAGAAGATCTTGCTATGAACAGATAAACTTAAGTAATTCAGAAATTAAGCTGATAAGAACAGGGCTTCAGTTGTTAGAATGTGGGTTTGTTTCTAGTGCACCCTATGATATAGTCCTTTGGGGTCATGACTGGAAGCACAGATTTTTTTTTCCTTACGAGGCTGTAAGTTTCTTCTTATCAGATTTCTTCTTACCAAATTATAAATTCCTACTGTTGTTACCTATTCCTTGTAAAACTACTGAGTTTGGTTTATTATCTCATCCTCTCCCCATTGCTTTCAGTTAGTTTTTCAGACATGATGCTTTTTTTTTTTAAATTAACATATAATGTATTATTAGCCCCAGGGGTACAGGTCTGTGAATCATCAGGCTTACACACTTCACAGCACTCACCATAGCACCACATACCTTCCCCAATGTCCATAACCCAACAACCCTTTCCCTCTCCCCCTAACCCCGGCAACTCTCAGTTTGTTTTGTGAGATTAAGAGTCTCTTATGGTTTGTCTCCCTCCTGATTCCATCTTGTTTCATTTTTTCCTTCCTACCCCCCACAACCCCCCACTTTGACTCTCACATTCCTCATATCAGGGAGACAGACCTGATGCTTTCAAATGGCAAAATATGTAGAGGGGGAAACTGGCATCAGATATAAGGTTCATCTCTTTGGAGTTCTCTCTTATCTGTACTCTTGGCCTTGAAACTCCTCCAATGCCTTAATTTTTTTTTTAATTAAATCCAATTAGCCAATATGTAGTATATCATTCATTTCAGATGATCAGATGTGTACAAATACTCTTTATTGTATATTTTATCCAGCTATTTTCATTTCTCACATTGAGGGGCACCTGTGTGGCTCAGTCGGTTAAGTGCCTGCCTTTGGTTCAGGTCATGATCTTGGGGTCCTGGGATGGAGCCCCACATCAGGTTCCCTTTACATATTGGATGCAAAAGTTTTATCCATATACTTCCTCTGTAGTTCACTGATTAGAATTTAGGCACATGGCCCCATATTGCTGACTTTGAAGCTGGAAAATATAGATTATAACTGACATATATGTTCCCAGCCAATGAAATAAATATTGAGGGACAATTAGGCACTAGTACATATATTACAGAATTTTCTTATACATTTTATTCATTTTCTTTTTCCCCATTAGAATGTAATCTTTGGGAAGGAGTATATTATTTTATTTATGCTTGTTTTGCGTTTTAGTACAACACTATATTATCCTATGTGCCTAGAGTATTCTGGTCCAGTGTGGGTTGGCAATGAACAAATATTGTGATCCATGAAAGGCCTTTCTAAGCATATTGCTAAATGCCAAAAACTATACATCTTCAGTATTTCTAGATCATGATCTTCCATAATTTTAATAATGTTACAGTATAATCATATCATTAAGATATAATAAAATACCTTAATAATAGAAGCATCAACATTCAGTAACAAAATCAATGAAATATAGAAAAGTAACATGTCACTTATTATTTTTTCTAGACACTTCTAACTTCATCAAACCTTTTAAAAGTATAATTGTCAGATGTACTAATTATCTTGTCCATTCCTCTCTGGATATACTCAAGTATGTTACGCTTTCCTTAAATGTAATACCCTAAAACAATACAAAACAAGTGGTTTGGTCAGTGTTCAGGTTTAAGGAAAGAAAAAGTCCCTTTAACTCATTCATTTGTCATATTTTTGACATGCTGCTATAGAAACAACTGAACCACTGAGGCAGCAAAAATTTCTTCTGAGGATATAAACTCAAGTAAACAGATAATTAAATACTAACTAATACTCTCTTGAGCTTCAGGGTGGGGTAACTGACCAATATACAGTGTTATAAATTTATTTTATAGGATGAAAATATGAGCTATCCAAAGATAAAATTGAAACCAAATGTACAGCTTCAAATATTCAGTAGGATAGGACTGTGAGCAAGCATACTTGAGAATTGATGTCATAGAGTAAAAGATTTTCAGGCAGACTTTCTCAGGTGGTTATACCAAAGCTTTGCATCATTAACTAAGAGATCATTTCCAAGATCCACATGTACACCACAATGGAATTTTCACAATGAAACAAAAAAATGTCACATAAGTTTTCTTCACCTTCACCAGCTGTCATAGTTTTAGAAATCATTAGCTATAAATATTATTTCTTTGAGACTATAAAAGTTGGAAGTAATTATTGTACAGTTGATAAAATTACAATAAAATTTGTTTGACCACAACTCTTATAGCCAGTATCTGTACCAAGACCTTTAGTTATCCATTGCATTTGCGGTTCCTTATCAATTTTTTATGAGAACTATAAGCCAAAAGCACAAAACATGACCATTGTTGTTGTTGTTGTTATTTTCCCAGTGTTTTGTGGTCAGGAACTGGATTGACTACTACAGCTGTTGATACTGGGAATTACCAAATGTGGAGGGTTAAAAATTGTCCCTCAAAAATGTCCATATCCTAATCCTGGAAACTGTGAATGTGTTGTGTTGTAAAGCAAAAGGGAGTGAAAGTTGAAGGTGGAATGAACTTAAAATATGGAAATTATCCAGGTGGGCCCAATGTAGTCACAGGAGCACTTAAACACAGAAGCAGGGGTTGTGTGGCAGAAAGGACTACCTTGATATAGACTCAGTCACTTTGTCCGGTTTTGAAGATGAAGAGAGGTGACCCTGAGCCAAGAAATGTGGTGGCTTCTAGAAGCTGGGAATGATCCTAGCAGATAGCTAATAAGAAAACAGGGACCTTTGTTCTGTGGCCACAAGGAACAAAACTCTACTAAAAAATAAGCACAGAATCATATCTGTCCTTAGAACATTATGGAAGGAATGCTGTGGGCATTTCCTTTTAGGCTTGGAAGAGCCATACCAAACTTTTGACCACCAGAACTGTAAGACAGCAAATTTGCATTGTTTAAATTGTTCAGTTTGTTGCAATTTGCTGCAGTAGCAATGGGAAACTAAGCCAAAGCTTATGAACCTTATCTCAGGCAAGGGTAAAAAAATACCTATTTCAAATAAGTGGCTGTAAATGTGCCAAAAACACACATGTGCAAACATCCACTCAAAATCCTCATGATAACTAGTCCACTCCATTTTAACTTTAATGTCCCTCATGAAACCCTTGGGAGTAAAAGTAATTTAAATGTAGAATAGAAAATACTTCTGGGGCCTTATATTTATCAAAATATAGTAAACACTAATATTCCTTCATTTCAATTTAATAGCAGTCTTCAAGTGATTGCCATATTAGGTCATTTTCAATGGTCTTGGGAAATGTATGTTTTTATAGAATTCAAACTCTCACTAACTTCTACTTTATTATACTTAAATGAAACCAATATTAGATTTTAAGGGTTTTAATCTTTAAAATTGAGCAATCTGTTACAGTAGGTTTTATATGGCATGCTTTAATGTTTCCTGTATTGCTCCTGTTCTAGTTTTAGGTCAAAGACAGAATTATCTCTTCCTGAAGGCTAGAAAAATTATTGTTGACACAAGACCCAAGAATAACTTACTGCAATCATAATAAAATCCATCCAGTGCAGATATCATTAGGAAAAAAGAAACTATGTCTGTGGTAAAATTATCCCATTATAAACTAAAGTAATTTACATGCAAATGAAGTTACGCCATTTGTGTGTGTGTGTGTGTGTGTGTGTGTGTGTAAATTTTAGTCTTTACATTGTTCTTGAACAACCTGTTAATAGCCTTAAGAGTGAAGAACCTCGGAGAGAGTGTGTGATCAGATGGGATAAAGCAGTATTCTGAATACAGCACCGATCTCGTTCCTTACAATCTGCAGACAGGAAGTCACACATATAGTAGGGATGTACATTTCTTGACAAATTCCTTTCGCAGTCATTTTTGAATGGTATTATAACAGAATGTGCTATGTCTAATTTTTGTGATAGTATACATAGTTGTTCATAGAACTTATCACGCTTCAGTTTTATGGGGTATAAGAATCCATTGTTGATGATGAGAAACAGCCACTTAAAAAAAGTGTCTTCACTGGGAAGTCAAGGTCTCTTTAACAGACTGGACTCTATATTTAAGATATAATAAATACTAACACCTCATCCTATGTATTTTGGAGGAAGCCTCACAAGTAAGTCTTAGTCTGCTAACTCTAAAGATGGCAGACTATGGCTAAAGGCCAAATCCAGCTGGCTGCCTGTTTTTGTAAATCAAGTTTAACTTGAACATTTACATATTATTTATGTCTGTTTGTTTATTGTTAGGGGCATATTATTTTATGCTACTGTGAAGGTTGAAAGGTTGTGACAGGGACTGTATGCCTCACAAAGTCTGAACTATTTACTACCTGGCCTTTTACAGAAAAAAAAAAAATTCTGACTGCTGATCTAATGGGAGGTAGCTTTCACTGGCAAAGAAATAATATCAACAAAACGTTAAAATTATATATTTCTACCATATAAGATGTGATGTAAAATGGTGTCAAACTTTACCTATGAGGTCAGAGGATTTTTCCTAAAGGAGAAGATATTTCAATTGAGTCTTAAATAGGGGTTTGCTGAATGGATAAGAGAGGATAGGGCAGTTCAAGCAGAGTATATCACACATGAAAATGCATAGAGACTGTGGAATATATAAAAAAATGGAGCATTTTGCAGCCTTAAAAATGAAAAAAAAAATGGAGGACATTATACTAAGTGAAATAAGCCAGACACAGAAAGAACATAATCTCACTATAGCGATTATTTGTAGAATCTAAAAAAAAGCCAAATAATTAGAAGCAAACAGTAGAATAGTGGTTATCCAAGAGTGGGGAAAATGGGGAGATGTTGGTCAAGGTAACAAAGTGACAGTTATGTGGGATGAATAAATCTAGGGAGCTAATGAACAGGTGACTATAGTTAATACACCATACCAAATACTGGAAATCTCTCTCTCTCTTTTTTAAGATTTCATTTATTTATTTATTTTAGAGAAAGAGAGAGCATGAGCACAAGGAGGAGCAGAAGGAGAGGGACAAGCACACTCTGCACTGGGCCCAGAGACTGATGGGGGGGGTTCCAGTCCATGAGCCAGAGATCATAACCTGAGCAAAAATCAAGATTAAAATGCTTAACAGACTGAGCCACCCAGGCACCCCTCAAATACTGGAATTTTCTTTTAAAAAAATATTTTACTTCCTTATTTGACAGAATGAGAGAGCTGGAGAGCACAAGTAAGGAAAGTGGCAGAGGGAGAGGGAGAAGCAGGTCCCTTCCAGATGACAGGGACATGGGGGGGCTCCATCCCAGGACCCTGGGATCATGACCTGAGCTGAAGGCAGTCCCTTAACCAGCTGAGCCATCCAGGTGCCCCAAATACTGGAAATTTCTTAAGAGAGTAGATCTCAGGTGTTACCATCACACACGCACACACTCACACACGGTAACTATGTAAGGAGATAGTATGTTAATTTGCTTGGCTGTACTAATTATTTCACAGTGCATATGTATACCCAGGCATCATGTCATACACCTTAATATTTTAAAAATAATAAAATATTTCTCTGATGATGAGTGATATTGAGCATCTTTTCATGTGCCTGTTAAGTCATCTGTTTATCTTTTGGAAAAATGTCTATTCATGTCTTCTGCCTATTTCTTAACTGGATAATTTTGTTTTCTTGAGTGTTAAGTTTGATATGTTCATTATAGATTTTGGATACTAACCCTTTATTGGATATGCCCTTTGCAAGTATTTACTCCATTCTAAAGGTTGCCTTTTAGTTTTGTTGGTTGTTTCCTTCACTGTGCAGAAGCTTTTTATCTTGATGAAGTCCCAATAGTAATAAACATTTTTAAAAGACAGTATCCCTATATTCATTGCAGCATTATTCACACAGCTAAGACACAGAAACAGCCTAATTGTCAATTGAGGGATGAATAGATTTTTAAAAAGTCGTGAAACATATAGTATATGTAACAATGTTAATCAGCCCTCCTAAAGGAAGGTAATCCTGCCTTTATGAAAACATTGAAGGACTTGAGGGCATTATACTAAATGATGGAAGTCAGAAAAAGACAAATACTATATGATCTCACTTATAGGTGGGATCTAACAAATTTTTAAAAACACAACAGAGCTATAGAAAAAGAGATTGGATTTGTAATTATCAGAGGTGAGGATGGGGGGATCAGGATGGGGGCTGAAGGAATTGGATGATGGGATCAAAAGGTACAAACTAAAAAAAAAAAGTACAAACTTCTGGTCACATGATAAATAAGGGATAGGGATATAATATACAACATGATGACTACAGTTAACACTGCTGTCTGCTATACTTAAAGGCTGTTAAGAGCAAATGCTGAGGGTTCTCCTCACAAGGAAAAAATTATTTCTTTTTATTTCTTATATATTTTCATGAGATAATGGATGTTATCTAAACTTATTGTGATCATTTCAAGATACATATAAGACCAGCCATTAAGCTGTACCTTAAATGTATACACTGCTTTATGTCAATTGTATCTCAATAAAACAGGAAAAGGAAGCAATTCTACCAAAGTTAAAGAAGAAAATTTAGCAATGTGGAAAAGTATGATTTATGCAAATAAATGTAAGTATTCTATAAAATGTTTTAGGAGCAACGATGGAAGGTGAGATGGAGAGACAGACTATAGTAAGAAAATAATAGGTCACTGATGTCATGATTTGTTAAATACTAGTGTAGGTTGTATTTGATACCATTTTCCATGGGATCTATTTCAACAGAGATGGGAGATGACTATAACTGGAATGAGGAACACAACTGAGGAATTTAATTCAATAAAGTATATGAAAGATGGTAAATTCTTGAACTAAGTCAGTGACGGGGAGAGTAGAGAGGAGAAAATAGTTTCAAATCTTTAGAAGGAAACATTTCTGGCATTTAGTGACTGACTAAAGAGAAGGAGGTATTGAAGATTGAGGAGAAAATGATGCTTTCTGGGATCTAGTTCAGATTAATTGACTCTACTAATCATGACCTGAGATGGGAACAAAAGGGGTAGAAGCGGAGCATCTCAGTGGAAGAAAATGTAAATTGGTCTGAGTTTGTAGATGTTTTTAGAGAATCTTTGGCTCATTAAAGTCATTCTGAAATAATGGGTTATAGTTTTGTTCTGTTTGTAAACATGTCTTCTACTTTCAGTATTCTAAAAGCAAAGAAGACCATTTGGCTTTTCATTCTCATTTAACTCATCATTGCTTTACTGGGGAGTTAAGTACAATTTTTATGACTCCTTTAATGTGTGTGACTTTTCTTTTCCTGAATTTTTAGAAGGACCTGCTTTTTTTCAGGTAGCTTTTCTAATTTGGTATAGTCTTTTTATTCTATCTGTGTAGTGATTATACACACACACACACACACACACACACACACACACAGTGGTTTGTTTTCTGAGATCACTGTGTCTGCTCCGTTATCTTAATGTTAGTAAAATATTTTCTTCCTTTCTGTTATCTCTTTGCATTTAAAAAAATTTTTTTAAGGTTTTATTTATTTATTTTTATTTATTTGAGAGGACAAGTGAGCATGAGTAGGGGAGGGGGTGGAGGGAGAGAGAGAAGCAGACTCTCCACTGAGCAGGTGGCCGCACTCAGGGCTCCAGCCCAGAACCCCAGGATCATGACCTGAGCCAAAGGCAGGCACTTAACCAACTGAGCCACGCAGCTTCCCCTCTGTGCTTTTTAATTTTTGGCCATGCTCAGCCCTTTCTCCTCAATGCCCTTTTCTTGGAAGTCAGCCCTGGGTGATTAGCTTTGCAGAAGCACTGGAGCCACACTTGCACTGGCTGATTTAGTCACCACCTCAGATCCTTCACACTCCTCGTCTATGGGATCTGGCAAAACCTCTCCCATTTGCAGCTTTGGCTCCTCAGAGAATGCCTATTGAATATTTTGAATGTTTCCTCTTTACAAATATTTCATATTCCTCCTTTTTTCTTTCTGCTTCCTTCGACACAAGACTGATTCCTCACAAGTCATAAATGTTGAAGGTTTTCACTACATGTCTGTATTTCAGGGCTTATCAGGATACCTTATCAACAGCTTTCATTGCAAATATCTGTAATGTCTTTGAGTTATTGTTTTTGCTAATTGTCTATTTAACAAGAGAACCCTAGGACACTCTAAACAGGACCATTGCTGTCATCTTCCCAGAATTCTCCACATACTGGTTTCTTTTTTTTTTAATTGTAATGCTTCTAGAGATGAAATAAGAGCTATGCTATATTCATTGACCACTTGGGTTTCAGAAGAATTTCTCCATGTCTTCTAAGTAACACAAAGTAATGTAGGGAATAATTTAAGAGATGGGTATTGAGTCTGGATGCTTATATAACTTGGAACATGATGGCACAAACTCTGAAATTATGGAGTGCTGAATTAAAAGATTCTGATCTTGCAAATCGGCTCAGAAGTCTATATGTGACTTAAGAGTGTACATATAGAAACATTTATTGCATTTTTTATGGCTGTTATTCCTGCAGCATAGCTTGTCTTCCCTTTGTAAGTGTGCATATTACAGCTGAATCTATGCTTTCCAACACGCATTACTTCAGCAGTGCAATCAATATTAATAACCAGCTTTGGGCTTGTGTTTAATCAAGTGTATAGTAGGAGCTTTACCAAGTCCCTTCTTCTATGCTTACATTAGCTTCATCAGAGATAATTAAGTTTTATTGTATAATTGAAGAGGCAGAAACTAGAAAGGCAGGAAAATAGCAATTTATGCTGTCTGTTTTAGCAGCTCATGGCTTTTAACTACAGAGTAAGTGATGGGAAATACATGGAAATTGAAAGCATAAGCAGAAGGAATTTTTTCTGGTAAAATGTTCAATAATGTAGAACTGGTTTTTATTTACTATCATTTTAAATGCATAAAATTGGCTTTCAGATTAAGATATTGCATTATTATATGTGTATAACATTAATGATACATATAAACATAACATATATATAATCTCTTGAGACTGAATTTCAATGTAAGAAAAAAATAAATATATGTAATATCAGGAAAAAATAAAAAATAAATGTCAACAAATTTATAAAGTAAATAAATAAAGCAGAATTTGCTGCTAAGAGAGAAAGTAAAGATAAATACAACCTGTTTTGCTTAAACCTGGAGCAGCCCTGAGCTATAAATAGCTATAAATAGAAGGTGAGACAAAAAAAGCAGGAATCTGGGATCTGTATGAAGTGGGAATTATAACATCAATGAAATGATCAGTAGATTTTCTTCTAGAAAAAGTTTGTAAATGATCAAACAATATATAGAGAAATGTAAAACCTCAGAGTAATGTCCTATTCACCCATGCATTGAGGGTTCCCCTAAAAATGCCTCAATTCCCAGACTTTCTCTAAAGTAAAGCTTACTAGGCAACTTGCCTTCCCACATACACAGACCTCAATCGGCTTTAAAAGGATCACCCTGAATTTGAGGAAAGCACAAAATATGAAAAAGTAGGAGCAATGTTCAATGGAAAAGCTTACCAGAAAGAAAATAGATAATTCAGGAAAAGTTGCCTAAGAAGTTTTATGAGAGATATTTGAACCTATATCATTTCCATGAGACAAAATTAGAAAGGGCCAGAGACAGAATGGGGAGGACTTCAATTTAACTAATGATAAGCTAGCTCAGTGTATCAGGCTTCTCCAGAGAAGAAATGGAATGATGTGTGTGTGTGTGTGTGTGTGTGTGTGTGTGTGTGTGTGTATGAAATACATACAGCAGATATATAATATATTATACAAAATATTACACAAGTTATATAATATACATATATTATTTTGAGGAATTGTTCAAACATTTGTTAAGACTGGCAAGTCTGAAATACATAAAGCAGGCTGACAAAGTGAAAACTCATGCAGGAGCTGATGATGCCGTGCTGAGGCAGAATTTCTTCTCCTCCAAGGAAACCTCACTGCTTGGTGTTGAGGCCTTCAAGTGATTGAATGAGGCCCACCTACATTATTGAGGGAATCTCCTTTATTTAAAGTCTGATGATGATAGATATTAACCACATATACAAAATGTCTTCCCAGAAACACATAGATTAGTGCTTAAACAATTAACTGGATACTATAGCCTAGCCAAATTGATATATAAGACACTCAGATCAAATATTCTGCTGAACACAATAAAATATGTTGGTTAAAATATAGGTATTATTCTTTTTTTTCAAGATTTATTTATTTGAGGGAGAGAGTGCATGAGCAGGGTGGGGAAGGGCAGAGGGAGAGAGAGAATCCCAAGTAGACCTCCTGCTGAGCATGGAGCCCAACACAGGGCTAGATCTTAGGACCCTGAGATCATGACCTGACCCCAAACCAAGGATCGGTTGCTTAACAGACTGAGCCACGCAGGCACCCTTATCGATATTATTTTCTTAAATTCATAACAATGATGATAAGAAAATGAGAATTTAGGAGGAGTCAAGATGACAGAGAAGCAGCAGGCTGAGATGACAACAGGTAGCAGGAGATCAGCTAGATAGCTTATCAAACCATTCCGAACACCTACAAATCCAACAGGAGATCGAAGAGAAGAAGAGCAACAATTCTAGAAACAGAAAATCAACCACTTTCTGAAAGGTAGGACCAGTGGAGAAGTGAATCCAAAGGGACGGGAAGATAGACTGTGGGGGAAGGGGCCAGCTCCCGGCAAACAGCAGAGCAAAGTAGCACAAAATCATGACTTTTAAAAGTCTGCTCCACTGAGGGACATCACTCCAGAGGCTAAACGGGGGTGAAGACCTAGCGGGGACAGCATGGCCTCAGGTCCCACAGGGTCCAGACAGATGAGGGGTGTCTGAGTGTCACAGAGTTCACAGGTATTAGAGCGGAGAAGCCAGCTACAGAGACAGAGCTGAGGAGTGAGCTCTCAACTCAGGGTTACCTTGAACCATAATCTATGGCACAGACCACTGCTCTATGAGTGGGGTCCCCACAAGATCTGGGGAGACCCCGCCCTGGGAGAGCTCAGGGATCTGTGGGTTTCAGAGACTCCAGGTGGGGCTGTGTGCCAGAGACAGAGATGCTTGGTCACAGGCTGGGTGAGCTCAGAGCGCAGCCAGAGGCCAGGGAGGTGAAAGTGATTGAGTGCTTTTCTCTGAGGGTGCACTGAGGAGTGGGCCCCAAGCTCTCGGCTCCTCTGGGCCAGAGACTGGGAGGCTGCCATTTTCATTCTCATCCTCTGGAACTCTACGGAAAGCATTCAGGGAACAAAAGCTCCCAAAAGCGAACTCGAGCGGATTACTTAGGCTGGCCCCTGGTAAGAGCAGTGCAATTCTGCCTGGGGTGAAGACACTTGAGAATCACTACAACAGGCCCCTCCCCCAGAAGATCAAAAAGAAATCCAGCTAAGCCCAAGCTCACTTACCAAAGAGAACAGTGGAATTCCAGAGGAGGAAAAAGCAAAGCATGGAATTCATGGCTTTCTCCCCATGAAACTTTAGTCTTGCAAAGTTATTAATTTTTTTAAATTTTTTTTCTTCTGCTAATATTTTTAACTTTTACCCTTTCCTCTTTTAACATTTTTAAACTAGTTTACCTTAATACCTTTCATTAAAAAAAATCTTTTTTTTAAAAGATTTTATTTATTTATTTGTTAGAGAGAGAGCACAAGCACAGGCAGACAGAGTGGCAGGCAGAGGCAGAGGGAGAAGCAGGCTCCCTGCTGAGCAAGGAGCCCGATGTGGGACTCGATCCCAGGACGCTGGGATCATGACCTGAGCCGAAGGCAGCTGCTTAACCAACTGAGCCACCCAGGCGTCCCTAAAAAAATCTTTTTTGAACCTTCATTATTATAGTCATATTTTATCCCTCATTGTATCTAACTTTATTTTTTGTATACACATAGGGTTTTTTCTTCTAAAAAATGTAGGGTACAACTTCTAATAGATCAAAATACAACCTAAATCTAGCACCAGGCTTGATCTAGTCTCCAGCCTGAGCAAATTCTCTCCACTTTCTTTTTCTTTATTCTCCCAACCAACTTACCTTATCAACTCCTTTGTTAGAAATTTAAAAACTTTTTTTTCATCTTTATAATCATATTCCATCCCTTCATTGTGTTTACCCTTATATATGCTTTTCATTATTTAAAATTTTGGGAGGTAGGTTCTTCTAAGAGACCAAGATACTCCCAAAATTAAGTGAGTGACCCTGTTCTAGTCACTAGACTAATATATACACACATATATACATATATATATATATATGTATATATATATATATATATTATGTTTTTTCTGTTTTCTTTTTTAAATTTTTTTTTCTGAAATTCTTTTTACCCCTGTTCTCCCTCCCACAATTTGGGGTCTCTTCTGATTTGGTTAAAGCACATTTTCCTGGGGTCTTTGCCACCCTTTTAGTATTTTAATTGTTCTTCATATATTCTTATCTGTACAAAATGACAAGGTGGAAAAACTCACCACAAAAAAAAAAAAAAAGAAGAACAACAGTCAGTACCAAAGGCTAGGGACCTAATCAATACAGACATTGTAATATGTCAGATCTAGAGTTCAGAATGATTCTCAAGGTTTTAGCTGGGCTCAAAAAAGGCATGGAAGATATTAGAGAAATGTTGTCTGGAAAAACACAAGCCCTTTCAGGAGAAATAAAAGAACTAAAACCTAACCAAGTTGAAATGAAAAAAGCTATTAATGAGGTACAATCAAAACTGGAGGCTCCTACTGCTAGGATAAATGAGGAAGAAGAAAGAATTAGTGATATAGAAGACCAAATGACAGGGCACCTGGGTGGCTCAGCAGGTTGAAGTCTCTGCCTTCAGCTTGGGTCATGATCCCGGGGTCCTGGGATCTAGCCACGCATCGGGCTCTCTGCTCAGTGGGGAGCCTGCTTCCTCCTCTCTCTGCCTGCCTCTCTGCATACTTGTGATGTCTGTCTGTCAAATAAATAAATAAATAAATAAATAAAGACAAAATGACAGAAAATAAAGAAGCTGTGCAAAAGACAGACAAACAACTACTGGACCACGAGGGGAGAATTCGAGAGATAAGTGATACCATAAAATTAAACAACATTAGAATAATTTGGATTCCAGAAGAAGAAGAAAGGGAGAGGGGAGCAGGAGGTATATTGGAGAGAATTATTGTAGAGAATTTTCCTAATATGGCAAAGGAAACAAGCATCAAAATCCAGGAGGTGCAGAGAATCCCCCTCAAAATCAATAAGAATAGGTCCACACCCCGTCATCTAATAGTAAAATGTACAAGTCTTAGCGACAAAGAGAAAATCCTGAGAGCAGCCTGGGACAAGAAGTCTGTAACATACAATGGTAAAAATATTAGATTGGCAGCAGACTTATCCACAGAGATCTGGCAGGCCAGAAAGAACTGGCATGATATATTCAGAGCACTAAACGAGAAAAACATGCAACCAAGAATACTATGCCCAGGGGCACCTGGGTGGCTCAGTGGGTTAAGCCTCTGCCTTCGGCTCAGGTCATGATCTCAGGGTCCTGGGATCGAGCCCTGCATCGGGTTCTCTGCTCAGCGGGGAGCCTGCTTCCTTCTCTCTCTCTGCCTGCTTCTCTGCCTACTTGTGATCTCTGTCTATCAAGTAAATAAAAAAAAAAATTAAAAAAAAAAAAAAGAATACTATGCCCAGATAGGTGTTCATTGAAAATAGGACAAACAAAAACTGAAAGAATTTGCAAACACCAAACAGGTCTACCGGAAATATTGAAAGGGGTCCTCTAAGCAAAGAGAGACCCTAAAAGTAGTAGATCAGAAAGGAACAGAGACAATATACAGTAACAGTCACCTTACAGGCAATACAATGACACTAAATTCATATCTCTCAAGAGTTACCCTGAATGTAAATAGGCTAAATGCCCCAATCAAAAGACACAGGATATCAGAATGAATAAAAAAAAATCAATATGCTGTCTACAAGAAATTCATTTTAAGACCCAAAGACACCTCCAGATTGAAAGTGAGGGGGAGGAAAACAATTTACCATGCTAACGGACATCAGAAGAAAGCTGGGGTGGCAATCCTTATATCAGATCAATTAGATTTTAAGCCAAAGACTATAATAAGAGATGAGGAAGGACACTGTATCAAACTCAAAGTGTTTGTCCAAGAAGAAGATCTAACAATTTTAAGTATCTATGCCCCTAAAGTGGGAGCAGCCAACTATATAAACCAATTAATAACAAAATCAAAGAAACACATTGACAATAATACAATAATAGTAGGGGACTATAACACTCCCCTCAGTGAAATGGACAGATCACCCAAGCAAAAGATTAACAAGGAAATAAAGGCTTTAAAAGACACACTGGACCAGATGGAAATCACAGATATATTCAGAACATTCCATCCCAAAGCAACAGAATACACATTCTTCTCTAGTGCCCAAGGAACATTCTCCAGAATAGCTCACATCCTGGGTCATAAATCAGGTCTCAACCCATATCAAAAGATTGGGATCATTCCCTGCATATTTTCAGACCACAATGCTCTGAAGCTAGAACTCAATCACAAGTGGAAATTTGGAAAGAGCACAAATACATGGAGACTCAACAGCATCCTTCTAAAGAATGAATGGGAACCAGAAAATTAAAGAAGAATTGAAAAAATTCATGGAAACAAATGATAATGAAAACACAACAGTTCAAAATCTGTGGGACACAACAAAGGCAGTCCTGAGAGGAAAATATATAGCAATACAAGCCTTTCTCAAGAATCAAGAAAGGTCTCAAATACACAACCTAATCCTACACCAAAAGGAGCTGGAGGAAGAGCAACAAAGAAAGCCTAAACCCAGCAGGAGAAGAGAAATCATGAAGATCAGAGCAGAAATCAATTAAATAGAAACAAAAAAAAACAACAGAACAAATCAACAAAATTAGGAGCTGGTTCTTGAAAGAATTAATAAGATTGATAAATCCCTGGGCAGACGTATCAAAAAGAAAAGAGAAAGGACCCAAATTAATAAATCATGAATGAAAGAGGAGAGATCACAACCAACACCAAAGAAATGCAAACAATTATAGGAACATATTATGAGCAACTCTATGCCAACAAATTTGACACTCTGGAAGAAATGGATGCATTCCTAGAGACATATTAACTACCACAACTGAACCAGGAAGAAATAGAAAACCTGAACAGACCCATAACCAGTAAGGAGATTGAAAGAGTCATCAAAAATCTCCAAACAAACAAAAGCCCAGGGCCAGATGGCTTCCCAGGGGAATTCTACCAAACATTTAAAGAATTAATTCCTATTCTCCTGAAACTGTTCTAAAAAATAGAAATGGAAGGAAAACTTCCAAACTCATTTTATGAGGCCAGCATCACCTTGATCCCCAAACCAGACAAGGATCCCATCATAAAAGAGAATTACAGACAAATATCCTTGATGAACACAGATGCAAAAATTCTCACCAAAATACTAGCCAATAGGATCCAACAGTACATTAAAAGGATTATTCATCACGACCAAGTCAGATTTATTCCAGGGCCACAAGGTCGGTTCAACATCCGCAAATCAATCAATGTGATACAATATATTAACAAAAGAAAGAACAAGAACCATATGACACTCTCAATAGATGCTGAAAAAGTATTTGGCAAAGTACAGCATCCTTTCCGGACCAAAACTCTTCAAAGTGTCTGTATAGAGAGAATATACCTCAATATCAACAACGCCATCTATGAGAAACCCACCACAAATATCATTCTCAATGGAGAAAAACTGAGAGCTTTTCCAGTAAGTTCAGGAACACAGCAAGGATGCCCATTATCACCACTGCTATTCAACATAGTACTAGAAGTCCTAGCTTTAGCAATCAGACAACAAAAAGAAATTAAAGGCATCCAAAACAGCAAAGAAGAAGTCAAACTATCACTCTTTGCAGATGATATGATACTATATGTGGAAAGCGCAAAAGACTCCACTCCAAATCTGCTAGAACTTGTACAGGAATTCAGTAAAATAGCAGGTTATAAAATCAATGCACTGAAATCAGTTGCATTTCTTTACACCAACAACAAGACAGAAGAAAGAGAAATTAAGGAGTCAATCCCATTTACAATTGCACCCAAAACCATAAGATACCTAGGAATAAACCTAACCAAAGAGGCAAAGAATCTATACTCAGGGAACTATAAAGTACTCATGAGAGAAATTGAGGCAGACACCAAGAAATGGAAAAATGTCCCATGCTCATGGATTGGAAGAACAAATATTGTGAAAATGTCTATGCTACCTAAAGCTATCTACACATTTAATGCAATCCCTATTAAAATCCCATCCATTTTTTTTAAAGATTTTATTTATTTATTTGATAGACAGAAATCACAAGTAGGCAGAGAGGCAGAGAGAGAGGAGGAAGCAGGCTGTCCGCAGAGCAGAGAGCCCGATGCGGGGCTCGATCCCACGACCCTGGGATCATGACCTGAGCCGAAGGCAGCGGCTTTAACCCACTGAGCCACCCAGGTGCCCCCCCCATCCATTTTTTTTCAAAGAAATGGAACAAATAATCCTAAAATTTATATGGAACCAGAAAAGACCTCGAATAGCCAAAGGAATATTGAAAAAGAAAGCCAAAGTTGGTGGCATCACAATTCCAGACTTCAAGCTCTATTTCAAAGCTGTCATCATGAAGACAGTATGGTACTGGCACAAAACCAGACACAAAGATCAATGGAACAGAATAGAGAACCCAGAAATAGACCTTCAACTCTATGGTCAACTAATCTTCGACAAAGCAGGAAAGAATGTCCAATGGAAAAAAGACAGTCTCTCCAACAAATGGTGTTGGGAAAATTGGACAGCCACATGCAGAAAAATGAAATTGGACTATTTCCTTACACCAGATATGAAAATAGAATCCAAATGGATGAAGGACCTCAATGTGAGAAAGGAATCCATCAAAATCCTTGAGGAGAACACAGGCAGCAACCTCTTCGACCTCAGCCGCAGCAACTTCTTCCTAGTAACATTGCCAAAGGCAAGGGAAGCAAAGGCAAAAATGAACTCTTGGGACTTCATCAAGACCAAAAGCTTTTGCACAGCAAAGGAAACAGTTAACAAAACCAAAGACAAGTGACAGAATGGGAGAAGATATTTGCAAACGACATATCAGATAAAGGGCTAGTATCCAAAATCTATAAAGAGCTTAGCAAACTCAACACCCAAAGAACAAATAATCCAATCAAGAAATGGGCAGAGGACATGAACAGACATTTCTGCAAAGAAGACATCCAGATGGCCAACAGACACATGAAAAAGTGTTCCACATCACTCGGCATCAGGGAAATACAAATCAAGACCACAATGAGATACCACCTCACACCAGTCAGAATGGCTAAAATGAACAAGTCAGGGAATGACAGATGCTGGCGAGGATGTGGAGAAAGGGGAACCCTCCTACACTGTTGGTGGGAATGCAAGCTGTGCAATCACTCTGGAAAAGAGCATGGAGGTTCCGCAAAAAGTTGAAAATAGAGCTACCCTATGACCCAGGAATTGCACTACTGAGTATTTACCCTAAAGATACAAAAGTAGTAATCCAAAGGGACATGTGCACCCAAATGTTTATAGCAGCAATGTCTACCATAGCTAAACTATGGAAAGAACCTAGATATCCATCAACAGATGAACGGCTAAAGAAGATGTGGTATATATATGCAATGGAATACTATGCAGCCATCAAAAGAAATGAAATCCTGCCATTTGGAATGACGTGGATGGAACGAGAGGGTATTATGCTGAGCAAAATAAATCAACCAGAGAAAGACAACTATCACATGATCTCCCTGATATGAGGAAGTGGAGATGCAACATGGGGGGCTGGGAGGTAGGAAAAGAATAAATGAAACAAGATGGGATGGGGAGGGAGACAAACCAAAAGAGACTCTTAATGTCACAAAACAAACTGAGGGGGTCGGGGGGAGGGATGTAGGGAGAAGGTGGTGGGGTTATGGACATTGGGGAGGGTATGTGCTATGGTGAGTGCTGTGAAGTGTGTAAACCTGGCAATTCACAGACCTGTACCCCTGTGGCTAATAATACATTATATGTTTATAAAAATTAAAAAATTAAAAAAAAAGAAAATGAGAACTTATCAGACAAAAATCTAAGAGAAAATGAAACATAAAGGATGAATGAAAAACTCACCCACGCAATGAAACTTTTGCC
Source organism: Taxidea taxus jeffersonii (assembly GCA_003697995.1). Taxonomy (NCBI): domain Eukaryota; kingdom Metazoa; phylum Chordata; class Mammalia; order Carnivora; family Mustelidae; genus Taxidea; species Taxidea taxus. The sequence goes on along the minus strand of ML101465.1, from coordinate 113,157 downwards.
CTGAGGGCTATTATAGCAAGCTTGGGCTTTCCTTGGACCTAATAGATAAACACCTCTTAAAAGAATCTTTCTATTTTAAGCTGAATCTCAAGGTATCTTCTTTCTGGATTAAGGTGAACAAGAAGCAAAACTGCTCCAACTTCAAAGAGAGGATGGACTTCAAATAAGAATTCCCCGATGTCAAGTGGAGCAAAATAAAACAAAAAATAAGGAAAAAAATCACCCTGGAAAACTTGTGGTTACAGAATAGTCTTCATACAGATTTGCATGCTGGGATCACATGGAAACCTTTATCAGAGTTTGATCATAAGTGCACACAAAATGTTTAACCAATCAATAAAACTCCTAGGAGGTATCCCTGGAGAATAAGTTTATAGTCTTGAGATAGGGATGATTTTCTAAACAAGACACAAAATAACACTAGTAATAAAGAAAGACATTAATGCATTAATCTAATTAAAATTAAGAACACCTATTATTCAGAGTACATTATGAAGTAGGTAAAAAGACAAATCTCAAATTTGAGAATCTATACAGAATAATATAACCAGAAAAAAAAATAAGGTGCATATTGAGGATAAAGAACTCCTACAAATCAAAAAGGGAAACACAGTACTTCTATTATGCTTTAATAGAAAAACAGAAAAAACATAATTATACATTTCACAGAAGAAATCCTTAACTTGGAAAAGATGGTATTCCTTCACACATTTTGTGTTGACAGATAAACACGTCCATTTTAAGTGCAGTTACAAATGATGTGTTTTTGTTATGTTGCATTGACATTTAGGAACAGAACTGTGACAAAACTCTTTCAAATGTATCAAATAGCATTTACATTTCATAATGATTTGATCGTTCCTGTCATCCATTTTTAAATTAAAAATTTTCAAAGTAGCAGTTCAGGGCTCCAGAGACAATCAACAATTCTGTTATATCCAACTTTACATATCCTTGCACTTTATTTTACATTATACATCCACAAACATTTTTAAGAAAATAACCTAATAGTGTCAAGAGCTGGCAAAGTTATGGATCAATGCTCATTCCTATACACTGCTAGTGGGAGTGTACATTAAAACAATCATTTGAAAAAATAAGTAGGGACGCCTGGGTGGCTCAGTTGGTTAAGCGGCTGCCTTCGGCTCAGGTCATGATCCCAGCGTCCTGGGATTGAGTCCCGCATCGGGATCCTTGCTCAGCAGGGAGTCTGCTTCTCCCTCTGCCTCTGCCTGCCTCTCTGTCTGCCTGTGCTCGCTCCCGCTCTCTCTCCAACAAATAAATAAATAAAAAATCTTAAAAAAAAAAAAAGAAAAAAGAAGTAAAATTTCCCATATGCATAACTTTCACTTAACAAATCCATCCCCAGACATAAATTCCAGGAGAAAATGTTACACATAAACACAGGGATAAATATGTAAGAAAATTTACAAAAGTTCTGTCTGTAATAACCCCAAACAAGAAACAATCCATATATCCATCATCATTCAGTACAGTACAATGCAGTAATGAAAACTGAATGTAGATATAATTACTTTTATAAAAAGACTGTATTGATTTTATCTTTGACCCTGCATTTGTTCATGCTCACCCAGTGACCTCTCTTCTGGTTATGTGTTCTGGCCTCTCAGAGATTAGTATACATACATTAGAAATGCCCACCAAGGCTGGATGAAGGAAGTTTGTTTTGGCCTCCTGTGAATCTATTATAAATAAGAAAGTCTTTCTTTCTGGTGCCACCAGAGCTAATTAAAGATTAACTATTAATTAGGTGCATGCAAGCCCTTAGGTGCATGTGAACCCTTTGATTTCACTACCGTACCCTTCTGCACATCCCCTTTCTCCGTAAGATCTGTAGACTAAAGTCTGTTTTTGTGGAACTAACTATACCAGTGTCATAGATCAGCCTCAATCTGATCTCCCACTGTTTATACCTTGAAAAACAAAACAAAACAAAAATGTGTAAACTGTATGGAGTAAACTGGCTTCATTTTTCCAGTCTCAAAGTTCTTTCCCAGTTTGAGGGATACTTTACTGTCTGTCCTCTACCTCCCAACAGAGATGAATCAAATATAAAGTAGACTGAAAGTATTAAGACCTAAAATGGAATATTACTTAGCTATCAGAAAGGATGAACACCCAACTTTTATATCAACATGGACAGGAATAGAGGAGATCATGCTGAGTGAAATAAGTCAAGCAGAGAGAAAGTCAGTTATCATATCATATCATAAGTCAGAAAGTCATATATCATATGATATATCATATCAAAGTCAGATATCATATCATATCATATCATATCAGTTATTCACTTACTTGTGGAACATAAGGTATAACATGGAGGACATTAGGAGAAGGAAAGAAAAAGTGAATTGGGGGGAATTGGAGGTGGAGGTGAACCATGAGAGACTGTGGACTCTGAGAAACAAACTGAGGGTTTTAGAGTGGAGGAGGTGGGTGATGGGTGAGCCTGATGGTGAGTATAAAGGAGGGCAGGTATTGCATGGAGCACCAGGTGTTGTACATAAACAGTGAATCTTGGAACATTGCATCAAAAATGAATGATGTATTTTATGGTGACTAACACAACACAATAATAATAAAAGAAAAGACCTACAAGAATACAGTAGGATTCTCTTTTTCTGAGATTCAATGCCAAATAAAACCTAATTGTATTTTAGGAATGAAAAATTATACTTTTAAGTGGCACAACTGTAAAGAAAAAACAAAGACATAATTAATCCAAAAATCTGGATAGTCATTACTTGGTGGTGGTGGCTGGAGGATAAAGAGAGAGAGGGAGAATCTTGTTTGGAAAGGCCACCAATGTTCTATTTCTTGACTTGGGCCACTCACATATGCTTCCTTATCATTATTTATTAAGCTCTTTATATTTGCTTTTGAAGTTTTCTCTATTTATACCCCCAAAAAGAAGTAAAAAAGAATGTTGAATAAAAAAAAGACTAATGGGGGCACCTGGGTGGCTTAGTAGGTTAAAGCCTCTGCCTTCAGCTCGGGTCATGATCCCAAGGTCTTGGGATTGAGCCCCATATCAGGCTCTCTGCTCAGCAGGGAGCCTGCTTCCCTTCCTCTCTCTGTGTGCCTCTCTGCCTACCTGTGATCTCTGTCTATCAAATAAATAAATAAAATCTTTTTTAAAAAGTAAAAAATTTTTAAAAAGATTAATGCATATGTGCATTAATTAAAAGATTAATGCATAAGTGCATATGCAATAGTAATTTAATCAAGATTCTGATACAGAGCCCCAGCATTTTTAGAAAAGGTATCTGGGTTATGCTAATGTATATCCAGAGTTGTGAACCACATATCTGGCCAGAAGTTCCTGATTATTACCTAGAAACTCTGGACCTTGGAGATATTTTAGGAATGATTTAAGACACATTTTCTTTAGACTTAGATGAAGTATTTATTTACATAAACAACGGATGGCTACATTAGGATTCAAACACAATTTTTCTGCTTACGTTATTGTCTTTTGCTCATTTTGACTACGTAATATTTACAAATGGCAAAATATCTAAGCTATCAAAACATGTGATGTAAAACATAAGTCTTCTAACTTCTGTACCTATCAGATTCCCTTTCCAAGAGTTGCTGTTTCTGTTTCCCCTGCAGTCTTTCAGAGATAGTCTATGCATATGTAAACACAAAGATCAATTTTGTTCACAAAAATAGGGGGACATAGATACACTGCTCTACAACGTGCTATTTTCATTTCATAGTAACCAATACATGTGCAGCTGCCTCATGGCTTCTAAAGAGCACAGTGTATTGCTTTCATGTTTGTGCACTGTCGTTTTCAAACACATAGATGGTGAGATGATTCACGTATCATAGCAGTGCAAGAAGAAAAACAGAAGCAAGATAGAAAGCTAGGACATATTTTAAATATATTACTGAAAAATTTATAGAAATAATACAATATGAAACAGAAGGTATATTTCAAAATAAAACTATACTACCAGCAATATAGCAGCTTTTTGTCAGAAGAGAGAAAAGCAGAAGCTTTGAGAAGGCAATGCCTGCCACACACTAAAGAAGGTGCAGAGACACTAAAAACAAGAACAAAAACAAAAACAACTCTGTTTCTCCAGACCACACACTCAGCACAGAAGAGCTGTTGCCCAATATTGGAAGAATTTAAAAATTGTGGGTTACCAAAGATAGCCACAGCAACAATAACAAAAAACTCCAGGCCAGAGAAACCAATGTATGCATTGGTCCAGTCCATCGCATCAACAGCTGAAGGGAAGAAGAGGAGTGTTTCCATTGCCAAGGAAAAATATTATACCTCAGGTTCTATTGTTCTTCTGCACATGATGTCCAGCATAAGTAAAAAATTATAGGACACAAGAAAGAGAAAAAAGAGCAATACATCCTTGGATGCAACTCTGCTGACTACTGTCAAGAGCTGAAGGAATTCACAGAACTAGAGCCAGAAATGGTCCTAATCATGGAATAATTAAACAGGGATTATAAATAATTATGATTCATATTTAAAGGATATAGTGTGAAAAGAGAAAAATGTCCATGAGCAGATAAAAAATTTTAGAGTAGCGATTGAAAGTATTTTTTAAAAGTCAACGAGGTATGCTACCAATAATAATTTTTAAAAACCCATAATATTGTGGACGAAGAATTCCATTAATGCACTTTTCATCAGAATGAAGACCACTAGGTGAAGAACTGATGAACTTAAACATTGAAAACTAGATGTACAAACTGAAAAAAGAGAAGAAAAAAATAAAAGCAAACCAAACAAGTAAACAAACCAAAGCAAAATAGAACAAAAAAGAGCTGTGGGACAATATTAAGGAATCCAGTATCTATGCATTTGGAGTCCCAAAGGTAAAGAGGAGAAGATATATTTGGAAAAACAGAAGATATATTTGAAGACCTATGGATAAAAATTTTCCAAAATTAATGATGGACAAGAAGCCACTTTTGCAAAAACTTGGATATCCCATAAAGGAAAAGTACAATGAAAATGTAGCTAGACACATATGCAAGCAATACCGTACCTTGAATACAAACATTAATTTTAAGTTGATAATAGAGTTATATGTAAGTGCTCAAACTATAAAGCTTTTAGAAGAAAAAGTAGGGCAAATATTTATAACTTTCAGATATGCAAATTTTTTATATGATACAAATAAAAGCATGAAACATAAAAGAAAACCATGATAAATTCAACTATATCATCATCTTGAAGGGCTGTTCCTTGACAGACATTCAGGTTAATAAGAAAATAAGACTCAGACTGGGAAAAAATATTTGCAAATGACATTTCCTACGAAAAACTTTCAACCAGAATATAGAGAACTTCTAATGTAATAAAAAAAAAAAAAGACAAGCAATCTAGTTTAAACAGTAAGCAGAATAAAATAAACATAATTTCACCTGAAGAAGTTATGGAGATAACAAATAAATACATGAAAAATGCTTAACATTATTAAACACTACAGCTATGCTAATTGAAATGACAATAAGAGGTTACTTTACCAAGACCAGATTAGCTAGCATTAAGAAGACTGTCAGTAACATGTGCTCACAAGTGTGTAGAGAAATTGAAACTTTTGTACACTGCTGATAGAAATGCAAAACAGTACAGTAAGTTTAGAAACAAACTTAGCAGTTTCTTATATATTGAGATATCTTCAACCATATGCTGCCACACATGTTACCACAGCTAGTTCATTCTTAGAAATTTATCCCAAAGGGGGAAGCACACATCTGCACAAAGACAAGGGTGCAAATGTTTATCGCCATTATTTATAATCAGAAAAACTAGAAGCAGTCCAGTATCCTTCAGCTAATGAATGAATAAAAAATTGTGTAATATTCAAACAAGCAAATAATAGTCAGAAATATAAAAGAATAGATAGATTCAACAATATGAATGCATCTCCAAAACATTAAACTAAGTTAAACAAGCTAAACTACAATCATCAAATAGTCTGACATTAATCTCCTTGAAGGCAATGTCTAATAGAGTATCTGATGAATAATATGCTTCAATAAGAAATTGAGAAGACTAATTAATTATCTTACAGCTCTACATGTCAGATATTTTGTAAATGAGTGTGTGAAAAGCTAGTAGGTAAGTCATTATGAGGCCCTCCCTCCCCCTACAGTGAATCATTCTTTCAAGGGAAAATTCAGGCTCTTTATTTCCATATCTCTGTTGATATACAGAAGACATACCCAGAATTAGAGGAGATAGAAATAATAAACATTCTATATCAGACTAATACTAGGCTAGAATGATCCACAGTGTTAGTTTTTTATTAAAACAAAGAAACAAAAAATATCAGGCTTTAACTAAGTTTACAGTTTTGAATAGATTGAGGCTCACAATCTGAATTCATAGATAACCCAGGCACGTTTGCAATTAGGATTAAAGTAGTCCAAGAAGTAGATTTAAACATGCCAAAATATTTAGTGAAAATACTGACAATGCAATGATTCTATTAATGGAATACCAGTTCATTTTTAGAATCACAATCCAGTAATATTTGTAAAAATGAATTTAAATTCATTTAGGATTGATTTGTTTTACCTCACTTTGATTGTGAATTGTTTCTCTAATTTACTGAAGTTTTTGCAAATAATTTAAACATGTTTCTCAATTCCTCCAAATCAAAATGTTTACTAATTTCAGGGAGTTTTTGGAGGAAATACAAAATGATGAGGTAAATATTTAAAAGTTTTCAAATCAGTAATCAATTAAAAGTCTCATTTTATAGATGGAATGTAAAAAAAAGTCATAATACTGTCTCAGTTATCACAAGTCTAGCAGGCAAAAACAAGAAAAACAAGCTACTGAACAAATTATATTTTGTAGGAAAGAAAAAGATACGCTCACGGGCTTCAACTTGATTTGATGATAGTACAGTCGATACTTATAGTAGTCCATTAGTTTACTGGAGAGTTTTGAAAGAGTTAAGGGTCCTTAATTTCAGGGGCGCCTGGGTGGCTCAGTGGGCCAAGCCTCTGCCTTCTGCTCAGGTCATGGTCTCAGGGTCCTGGGATCGAGCCCCGTATCAGATTCTCTGCTCGGCAGGGAGCCTGCTTCCCCCTCTCTCTGCCTGCCTCTCCGCCTACTTGTGATCTCTCTCTGTCAAATAAATAAATAAAATCTTGAAAAAAAAAAGAGTCCTTAATTTCAGAGTGAAGTTTCAAAGCAAGAAAATGTTAAGTATGATCCATAAAAACAAATACAGTGTTGCTTACTATTTATTGGAACCCACCTATTAAGTAGGGGCATCCTAATTATATTAGGCAGGTGCAGAGATAATATAATCTGAAAAGTCTTCTAAAGTCCCTCCTCTCCTAAAATATTATAGCCATTATTGATATATACTAAAAAGTAGAGACCTAAGTGCTTGATATATTGAGCTAGGTTAGAACACACAAGCTTTTTCAAACCCAAGTGTGAGTGAAAACATTCCTTGGCAACTTTGTTCATTATTTTAACTTTGTATTCTCGGAAGTTATCTCATAAACAAGGTAAAATACATAAAGCAGATAACAATACTAGTGAATGAACAAGTCTACCCGTTGTCTGTCTCATATCTCAAAGAAATGCCCCTGAAGTTTGGTGGTCTTGGCAGCTTTTATATACATTGAGACATTAATGAGTTTAGAGAATCATGGAACTATGGACTCACTGCCATTACATGCCAGCCATATTATTTCTTAAGAAGAACTTCTACAGTCATCTACAAAAATAGTTCTGCTACTCAGTGAGTTTTTTCTTTTTTTTTTTAAAGATTTTATTTATTTATTTGACAGACAGAGATCACAAATAGGCAGAGAGGAAGACAGAGACAGAGAGAGGGGGGGAAGCAGGCTCCCTGCTGAGCAGAGAGCCCAATGTGAGGCTCGATACCAGGACCCTGGGATCATGACCTGAGCCAAAGGCAGAGGCTTTAACCCCCTGAGCCACCCAGGCACCCCTCAGTGAGTTGTTTCTTTTTGATGACCATATATGGGTCTTCTGGGTCTGAGAATTCTTGCTGTAAAAACACTGGGGCCATCTCCCCTTACTTAGGGGATTTCCACATAGGTCCACATAGGGGCATTTGAAATGACAACACACTTTCCATTTTCTCCTTTACCCTTGTCTTTATTTTACAGATAAAAAAAAATTCAGGTTCAAAATGGTTACATATATTTGCCAAGGCCTTAGAGCTAGTCAGAACATGATCCATTTTTGCTTGTGGGTCAGTCAGGACTTCAGCTCCTCTTGAACTACTCTGTAGCACTGCCTCTCCCAACAGGTAAAAAGATTACTTGCCTTCAATAGTCAAAATAGCCATAAGATGCTTTGGGCCCACGGAAATGATGGCCAGTTAAATGAAGGAGTTTTCCTGTGTGACCGTGGGAATGTTCTGTGAACTCCCTATTCCTTAAGTTCATCCTCTGTAAAACAGAGCTGTCAGTAGTGCTTACCCCATAAAGTTGCTGTCAAACCAAATAAGAATTGAACAGTAACTAAAAGAGGATCTGACTCAACCATGGTGTCTTGTAAGTGCCTGTGACTATGATTATGTTGATAGTGCTGATACGGTGGTGATTTTTCCTTTTAAGAATGGAAAGAGAGATTCATTTGTCTGTAGTGTCCAGTCATGTACCTCAGATATGTTGGAAATGGTGTCGTTGGAGATCATCCCTTGAGTTCACCAGAATCTCAAGTTTAAGCAGTGACTGAAGCCTGTTTTCTGCAAAAGATATGATTCTGGAGGCGCCTGGGTGGCTCAGTGGCTTAAGCCTCTGCCTTCGGCTCAGGTCATGATCTCAGGGTCCTGGGATCGAGCCCCGCATCAGGCTCTCTGCTCAGCAGGAGCCTGCTTCCCCCTCTCTCTTTGCCTACTTGTGATGTCTCTCTCTGTCAAATAAATAAATAAAATATTTAAAATCTTTTTAAAAAAGATTATGTCAGTCATTGCGACAAATTACTTGCGTACTATATACCAGTAATCAGTACCCACCATTCCCTATAGAAGTCAAGTCTCCTATGCAATTCCCTGTGCTTACCTATACTGTTTCCCTTCTGTGATTTTCCTTTTTCCTTCAAGTCAATTTCAAATATTCATTTAACTTGATTTTACATTGATGAAAATATATGATGGAAAGAATAGAATATTCTATGATATGCCTAAAATTTAAAAACCCTTGGGGATTTTTCAAGTCTTATTCTATAAACCCACCCACTCCTCTCCCTGCAATGGATTTGAAATAGCAGCATGGTAAGACAAACTTTGCATATTTTGAATTTTGGCCCAAAGCCAACCTACTTTATTACTCAGAGAATGCTTTGAAGGCTGAAATTTATTTATTGAGGCATAGGCACAAATCCAACAGCTCCACTATTTCTGTAGACTCAGTGCTAATAGCGAACAGTCTCTTGCACTTATTCATTTAACTTAGGATATTCAAAATTCACAAAACTCAATTTCTTTTTCAGGAAAACAGCTAAAGAACAAAATTCTATTAGAATTATGTCTAATCATGTGTTTTTAACTACACCTTTACAGTAATGGCTGTCAAATAGACATCTACTTCCCTGACCTCTCTTCCAAGGTTCAGATTTTTATTTCCAATTTCTGGTAACATGTTTATTTCTAAATTCAGTGTAATAGTAACAATGGTAAAATAATAATAATAACAATAAGAAGAAGAACTACCTTTTATTCAATACCTACCACTTAGCTGGCATTCCTGGTTGCTTAGTGTATAGTATCTAGTTTAATAATTCTCTGAGATAGATATTTATTGCTAGTTTACTTACAAATATACACTGAGGTTCAGAAGGATTAAGTCATTTGGGAAATCTATATTTAGCAGAGAGAAATGTGTTCTCACCACCTCTCAATCTCAATCACATCTCATACCTTTAATGTCTATTAATGTCATTGCTGCCCCAATTTCTAACCCCCATATTTAATTGTAAATTCTAATTTATAAATTCTATTAAGCCTGTCCTTTTCCTTCCATCAGCACTGTCTCACCTCAGAAAAATTTTGTATTATGCCTAAAATTGGTATGTTATTTATACCCCAAATATTTTTCCACTTCAATTAACCTTCAGCTCTGAAGATAACAGGGGTCATCTTTAAAAAAAAAAAGACTAATCATGTTTTTTCATAATTAAAATCTTTCCTGCTTCTTTATTTCCTGCAGGATACAAATTCAGATTTCTTAGCTGCATTACAAGGTAACTCACAATTGGTCTACACAGTATCCCTGCTGACACATTGAACACATCCACCAATTCATTCAAATATCTTAGCTGCATTATTGGGCTGTTCATATTCTCAGTCACACCGTGGATTTTCATGGTTCCTTCCTCTGCACAAGATGCTTCTAGCTGGAATGGCTTTCTTTACTCTTTTCTCCCATCTGAAACATCAACTATTTTTTTAAAAGATTTTATTTATTTATTTGACAGATAGAGATCACAAGTAGGCAGAGAGGCAGGCAGAGAGAGAGAGGAGGAAGCAGGCTCCTCACCAGAGAGCCCGATGCAGGGCTTGATCCCAGGACCCCGGGATCATGACCTGAGCCAAAGGCAGAGGCTTTAACCCACTTGGCCATCCAGGAACCCCACATCAACTATTCTTAATCATAAGCTCAGAACTATGTTTTCATGTAAAATTTTAATTGATTAACAATTTTACTTAAAGGAAAGCCTGATCATATTAAATGCTTCTTTGAGTACTTACAAAATTAAAATTTTACAGAAAACTAATAATTGGTTTTATAAATATTTAAAATTATATAATATTTATAAAAATAATAAATATTTAAATCTAGGTTAAAAATCACATGGTCATCAATTTCTGATGTGTTCTTAGAATTAGATCAAACTGGGATTTCACCTGAGTCCCCCCAATATGTTGAATTACTACATTCTCACTGCTGCTGGGGTCTTTTGAAAAAACTGAACCAATAGTTGTTGACTGTTACCATTTGAAACCCCACTAGGGATTCATTGAATTCCAATGGTTTCAACCTTTTGTTATGACTAACATCATTTTTCAAAGGTGTTTTTCTCTTTCTGTCATCTAAATATTAGTTTATAAGAAAACCAAATTAATGACTAAAGATTATTAGGTGCTCAAAAAAAAAACCAAAACTAATTACCTTCTCAAATTGAACCAGCCTCTAACAAGGTTTCCTTTACACTTTGACATACTCCACTGTTATACTGGCCACATGATATCATCATTCCCGGGCTACTCATCTGTTGCCCAATCTATATCCTTAGATCCTTAGAAGTAATGAATTGAGTAAGTAAATAAATAAAAATAAATGAATCACCAAATCTAACTTTACATCATTACTTTATCAAGAAGTTACAAGTATTCATAAATCAGGAGTCTAGAAATCTAGATCTGATGCTGACTTTTCTACTTTGTAATTTTGGGAAATGCTATAAGCCAGCGTGTAGACCAAGGATATTAACGCCTCACCTGCTTGGGAGCTGAGGTTTGCAATAGATTATTATTCAACATGCCTTTTAGCTTTAACACCTATGGTTCTATAAAATAGTAATTTGAAAAACCCTAATAACCCAGAAGAAAAGAGTTATATTGAATAATTTTTATCTAAAAAAAAAAATCTATCTGCACCCTGCCTTGTCATTTACTTTTTGCTTCATCTCTATTATATTCCAACTCTTTCATTTTGCCTTGGGCATTCATTGTAAAATGTTAGGATAGTCAGAGGAATGCCGAAGAGAAACACATTTTGCCCCTGGATAGTAATAAGAATCTATTAGTGCTTTATCATCCTGGTAGACGAGTATACATAGGCAATGAGTGAAATGTTCAGCCAGGTCCAGTATTAATCATCTGAAACATCTAAGAAATTATTGCATATTTAATCATACACAGACTCCAATCACCTAATTCAAAATACAGTAAATCCACAACCTATGAATACATTATTCTAACATTATTCTAACTCACTACCAGATCCAAACGATTATTTATAAAACATAAAAACTCTGCTGATAAATAGAAAATATAAAATTTCTGGCTTGGAAAATGTCATTGTTTACTCAAAAGTATTTAATTTCTGACTTAGACAACATCCCGATTCTATTTAGCTTCAATATTCCTTGCAATCTTTGAGAATTATTATAAAGCAGAGGATAAATGAGCACATTATTTGGGTTATCAGTCCAGCAGCATAACTGAGAGGTTATGCTAAAATACTAGTGAAGTTAACAAGGTGAAAAATTAATGTCTCCTTTACCTAAGAAGTCTGGGTAGACAGATTCTTTTATCTAATTGTACTGCCAAACTATCTTGAGCTTCCAGTGTATAGACCAAGATGGCTGTTCTGGGTCTGGTGATAGTTTCTGCACTTCAACCAATGCATAAAAAGAAAAAAGGAAGTATTGAATATAACCCTTAACCTTAAGAATGCAATATAGGAACAGCATAAATCCCTTCTGCCCACATCCTATTAGCCAGAATTTTCAGGGCACGTGACAACACCTTCCTCTGAGGGGAAATATAAAATGAAGTGATTACATAAGGGAGTTTGAGCCCAACTAACACTGAGATACTGTATTGCCAAAGGAAGAAAGGGGAAATGGAGAGTAGGTGAACATCTCAGCTATAGGCATACTCCAAAAACACAAGTCACAAAACTTTTGATAAGGCAGCATATGAAGACAAGCATATTGTTCCACAATCCAGAGATTGATTAGCGCATTTTATTTGATTTTTTAAATTTTTTTTTAAAGATTTCATTTATTTATTTGTCAGAGAGAGAGAGAGCGCACGCGAAAGAACACAGGCACAGAGAGGCAGGCAGAGGGAGAAGCAGACTCCCTGCTGAGCAAGGAGCATGATGCGGGACTCGATCCCAGGATGCTGGGATCATGACCTGAGCCGAAGGCAGCTGCTTAACCAACTGAGCCACCCAGGCGTCCCATTTTAAGGAAAAATTCAAATAATAAATATAATTTCTTTAAATGCTTTAAAGGATATTTCAAGCAGCAGTTTTTTAATGATGACCAAAATAATTAATAGAGACCACAAGAAGAAGAGTGGAAAAACCTCAAAAGAGTTAATTGTGCCTATTTCAGTGTTGGCCAGTTTCTCCTCCACGGTAGAAGCCTGGGGATTTTCAAGCAGTCATGGCGGATTCTGCAGAGGGGAGCTTACGGCAGTGCTAAGCAGTTCCTAGTGCAGTGCTGTTGGTGTGGAAATGGTGTGTGAGTTAAAAGTTAGTTGAAGACCAAGTTTAATGACTCACAGAAGCAAATGCAACATATTAGAAAACTAATAATGACTCAAATATGATATTGAGAATAGGAATATAATACTAAGAGTTCAAAAAAATGAGGAAGATTAAACAAATGAACAACAACAACCAAGAACAGTGGTTAAGAGAATGGTAAGATATATCCATTACTGTGGATCCCCATGGACTTCCCATCGACCCCATAAGCGTATTTCCCGGGTAATTCCTTTCTTCCGGTGAGTATTTTTTGTTCTTTTCTTCATTTTCCTCTGTTACGTGCCCAAGATCCAAGGAGCATTAATGAATATATAACTTCTACACCATGAGATTTTCATGTTCTACTTATTACTATCCATGTATATCAGCCTGACCCTGCTCATCTTCCAAACATTGACCCATTCTTTTCTTCCCTGGACTCTTCAAAGTCATGTCTATACTTTGTCTAATTCACTTTTTCTCATTCTCACCTAAAACCATTTTAATCTAAACTTTCGTACTAAATTGCCTAGTGAAACTGTGTTCTTTAAGATTGCCAACTAGCTGAATATAACATCAACTCTTGGTGCTCATAGTACTCAACCAATTATCATCATTTAACACACATAATTGATTAATCTTTCCTTCTTAACTCATTTTCCTTCATAATTGATTAATCTTTCCTAACTCATTTTCCTTTATCCCCATTTTTCTTTACTGGTTGCTTTTCATTATATTGGACGCTAATATATTTTATCTCCTCTATTAACAATTATCCCCTTGATAATGTTATCTAGTCCAAGAAGTTTAAATACTATTTTTTTCTGTCCATACGCCAATTTATGTGCCTAGCACGGGCTTCTTTTCCTAACTTCAGACTGACTTACACTGCCAACTAATTGTTCAATATTTCAACTTGGATCTGCAATATTCATTCCAAACAAAATATATCCAACACTGAACTTTTGACCCTCCCTGCATGACTGACTTTAATTGCAGAATTTCATGTCTTTGATAAGAACTCTTCATATCTATTTTCTCAAGTCAACAATCTTTGAGTCATCCTTTTCCTCGTACCATAAGTAATCATGTTTGCTGTCTTCAATATATATCCAGATACAACCATTTTTCATTATTTCCAAGTGACTATCTTGTCTGAGCTGCAAGATCGCTTATCGGGATCATGCAATAACTTTCTAATAAACCTAATAAACCACTCAAATGATACTCCCCCCACTCCTGTGGTTTCTTTATGGCAAAAAAGAGTGATCCTATCAAAGCATAAGTAAAATTTTGTTACTTTGCAAATCTTGCAGTGACTCCCCATTTCACCTAGAGTAAAAACCAAAGTCTTTTAAAATGGCTGGAAGACCCTTATTCTTGTTCATTTTACCTCAGACTGGCCTTCATGCTTAAATTACAAAAGCCATATTTAATGCCATTACTGCAGCTTTTCAATTTGCTTTGAATAGAATTCTTGAAGATAACTACTCCATATCTTCTTCATTATATTCAAGTATTTCCTCAATAGTTACTTTCTTGAGGAATCTTACACCACAACCTGATTTAATATTGCATTTTCTCCTGCTCCTAGGGAATTTTAATTCTCTAATTTTCTTCTTCTCCTTCTCCTCCTCCTCCTCCTCCTCCTTATTCTTCTTTTTTGATAGCTGATCACTAATCTAATTTATTGTGTACAGAGAGAATTGTTTTCTGCCTAACAAAGCTTTGAAATATGATGAGCTTCTCTTCATACCGCAGTATGTGGTCATTTTTCATAAATGTTCTTTCAAGCTTAAAATGTATTCTTCTGTTGTCAGGTATAATGTACACTTATCCACTAGATCAAATTAGTTGATTACATTACTCAAGTCTTTTGTATACTTAGTGGTTTTTTCTGCTTAATTTATCAATTACCAAGAGAAGTATATTAAAAATCTCCCATTCAAATGGTGCAGCTGTCAACTTTGCCCTTGCAGTTCTGTGAATTCTTTCAATATTTTTGAGGCAGATAAAAGGTGCACATAAATTTATAATTTTTGCACATTTTTTCACCTATTGAACTTTGGATCAGTCTAGAAAGATCCTCTTCATTTCTAATGGTGTGTTCTGCCTTTAGGCAGAGGCTAATCTTTATGATAAAACTTAAGCTCCTTTATTTCTAGTTTCATTTTAGATCCAACCAAATAAAGATACCAAAAATAGATTCAGGTTAGGGTAGTTCTTCCCTACCAGAGGACACAACTCCTGGAGAATAGCCTTCTTCTGCAGCTGAGTCTCACTTTTTCCCTACTTCTTCAGGTATGACATTGGTAATGCTTCCTTACTATTGCTACCCTTGGGATGCTTTACATTTTATTGCTAGTTTTCCTTAACATCTTTGTAATTTGGTCCATACATAAAGTGCTCCTCAATTGCATGGTTTGAGTGTTCCATCTGGTTTATGCATCCCAAGAAACAATGAAAAAGAATTTGAGAAAATATTTCTCCACTTCATATCAAGGGCCACAGGTTTTCCAGCTGGAATGGGTGAATGGGCACCTAATCACCTGTATACAACTAGTTCCAAATCCTGAAGGATGTTACCTAAAGCACACGGTTGCCATGTATCAATTCTGGAACCAGTTCCGATGCATTTAGCTACAAGTGACATAAATTCAAATAACTATGATATAAATAAGTGACATCAAAATTTTTTAACATAAACATGCAAAGAAATACTTTTCCAGGAAACCTGATGTATTAATGTATACATATATCCATACATATAAACTGAAGCATGTGTTTCAAAAATCATAGTTATACATATTACATGCACTATATTCTGCTATTTCCTTTTTATTCTTTGCTTTTAAAAAATTCTGGTTGCCATCCATTAATTTGATTTCACATTACACTTATGACCTTGAGTATGAAAAGCGTTGACTAAAACCCTCAGGATATTCACACAGAGCCACCCATAGATGCAAAAGAACCTAGGAAAAATGGATTGCTAATTATTTAAATCTCTATATTGGGAGATGGAGCTTGGGTGGGGAGACACATTTGGAGAGAGCTATAAAATAACCTCTCAGTGGTATCAAACAAAATATTCACCAAAAATAAAAAATAAGCACCACTTTAAGTGGAAAATGTCAAAGCCATTTTTCTTAAAATTATGAACCAAGTCAGAAATCTGTGTTAGCACTACCTTTTTTTCAATATGATTTTGCAAGTTAATCTTAATTATTCCCACCACAAAAAAGAAATCATAATTATATAACTTGATAGAGGTGCTATCATCACAATGGCAATCATATTACAATATACAAGTATATCAAATCAACATATTTTGTACTTTATATGTCAATATCTTTCAATTAGAAATTATAATATGATAAATAATAAACACATTGTGCCATACTTCTACTATGTAAATTCAGTAAATATTAAAAATGAGGTAAGACAGATAACGCAATAATCTAGAGAGTATAGTGTTCTAATCAAGATGAATGAATGAATGAGTGAATGAACAGAATACAGAAATAGTCCTGCACATGCATAGTTAATTGAGTTTTGAAACAGGTGCTACAGCAATTCAGTGCATAAGGAAAGTCATTTCAATAGATGATATGAAACAACATCCATTAGGAAAAAAATAATAAACCTTGTTCCTTACCACATATCATATGTAAAATTAATATGGACAGATGATAGATTTAAAAGGTAAAGCTAAAGCAGTAAGCCATCTGTAAGTGAATTAAGAGAATATGCTTTTGACCTTGTAATATGTAAAATTTTCCTAGGACACCAACAGCACTAACCATAAAAGAAAAAGAAAAAGATAAATTGTATTTCATTATATTTAAGAACATCTGCTCAATGAATGTGCTCCTCACATATTTTAGAGATTAACTCATTATCATATATACAGATTGCAAATATTTTCTCCCATTCTGTAGTTTGTCTTTTCAGTCTGTTGATCTTCTTCTTTACCATGCAGAAGCGTTTAGTGTGGTGGTATTCCACTCGTCTGTATTTGCTTTTGTTGCTGAAGGCTTTTTGTGTCATCCACGAAACTATTGCCAAAACCAATATCATATAGCTTCCCCTGTGTTTTCTTCTAGGAGTTTTATTATTTCAGGTCTTATTTTCAGTCTTTAACTGGTTTGGGGTTTATTTCTGAGTATGGAATAAAATAAGGGTCCCCTTTATTCTTTTGCATGTGAATATGCAGTTTTCCCAACACCATATATTGAATAGACTAGCCTTTTGCCAATGTATATTCTTAGGACTTCCTGTATTTTTATAGGCAGATTTATTACTGGAACTGGATCACATGGTTATGGGGTTAAGAAATCCCATGATATGATGTATGTAAACTGGAGAACCAGGAAAGCTGGTGGTATAATTCAGCCCAAGCCCAGAGGCCAAGAATGAGAAGCTCTGATGTGCATGGAGAGGAAAAGATGGATGTCACAGCTTAAGAAAAGAGAGATTTTGCCCTTCCTTTCCTTTTTTGTTCTGTTGGTCCCTGGAATGACTGGTTGATGCCCATCCACATTATTGAGAGTGGATCCCTTTACCAAGTTTACTGAAAAAGAAATGGTGTATCTTCCAGAAATAGACACACTCCAAAATAATGTTTTCTCAGCTATGTGGGCATCTTTTATTCCACTCAAGTTGACACACAAAATTAACTATCACATCATATATTTGTAGATTTACTCCTGGGCTCCAAATCCTATTCTATTTGTCTGTCTGACTTTATGGTCATACTATAGTGTTTTGATTACTGGAGCTCTGTAAAATCAGGATATGTGAGGCTTCCAGCATATTCTTTCTAAAGATTGATTTGACAATTCATTTTGTGGTTCCATATGAATTTAGGGTTTTTCTTAATAACTGTAAAAAATGCCATTCAAATGTTGGTAAGGATTGCACTGGATCTGTAGACTGTTTTGTATAGTATAAACATTTTAATAATATTAAGTTCTCCAGTCTATGAACATGGATGTCTATTTGCTTATGTCTTATTTAATTTCTTTTATCAATATTTTATAGTTTTAAATTCAAAAGCCATTTGCCTACTTAGTAACATTTAATACTAAGTATTTTATTCTTTTTAACTTTATTGTAAATAGGGCTGTTTTCCTAATTTCTTTTGCACATACTTCATTGTTATTAACTGAGTTTGAGGGACATGCTGTTTTTTATCATTTTATTTATTTATTTTTAATCATGACAGTGTACTCAGCAAAACTCCTCCTGTATTTCACCCATAGCCCCACACACCTCTTCTCTAGTAACTATCGATTTGTTCTTTATGGTTAAGTTTGTTTCTTGGTTTATCTTTCTTTTTTCTTTTGCTCATGTGTTTTGTTTCTTAAATTCTACATGAATGAAATCATATGATATTTGTCTTTCTTTGACTGACCTATTTTGCTTGGTATTATGCTCTCTGGCTTATCCACATTGCTGCAAATGACAAAACTTCATTCTCTTTTATAGCCGAATAATATTCCACTGCATATATACACCACATCTTCTTTATCCATTCATGAACCCATGGACACTTGGGGTGCTTCCACAGTTTAACTACTGAATTAGTGCTTCAATAAACATAGGGATACATGTATTCCTTTGAATTAGTGTTTTAGCATTTTGGGGTAAATACCCAGTAGTGCGATAAGTGGATCGTAGGGTAATTCGAGTTTTAATTTTTTGAGGAAACTCCACACTGTTTTCTACAGGGGCTGCACCAGTTTGCAACCCCACCAGCAGTAAAGAGGGTTCCTTTTTCTCCACATCCTCACCAACACCTGTTGTTTCTTGTGTTGTCGATTTTACCTATTCTGACAGGTATCAGGGGTATCTCACTGCAGTTGTGATATTTATTTCCCGATGAAGAAAGACATTGAGCATCATTTCATGTATCTGTTGGTCATCTGTATATCTTCTCTGGAAAAATGCCTGCTCATATCTTCTGCCCATCTTATAAATGGATTATTTGGTTTTTGGGTGTTGAGCTTTATCAGTTCTTTATATATTTTAGATACTAACCCTTTCTCAGACATGTCATTTGCAAATATCCTCTCCCATTCTATAGGTTGCCTTTCAGTTTTAGTGGTTGTTTTCTTTGATTTACAGAAACTTCTTATTTTGATGTAGTCCTAATTGTTTATTTTTATATTTTATTTCCCTTACTTCAGGAAACATATCTAGAAAAATGTTGCAATGGCTGATATCAGAGAAATTACTGCCTGTCCTCTCTTCAAGGATTTTTATGGTTTTAGGTCTCATGTTTAGATCCATTTTGAGGTTATTTTTGTCTATAGTAAAAGGAAGTGGTTCAATTTCATTCTTTTGCATGTGGTTATCCAGTTTCCCAGCACCATTTGTTGAAGAGAAATTTTCACATTATATATTCATTCCTCCTTTGTCAAAGATTAATGTTCACCATATAATTCACCATATAACTCACCATTAATTCACCATATAATTGTGGGTTTATTTCTGGGTTTTCTATTCTATTCTATATACACCAGTACCATAATGTTTAATTATTACTGCTTTGTAATATAACTTGAAATCTGGAATTTTAATACTTCAGTTTCCTTTTTTAAAATTGCTTTGGCTATTCCAGATATTGTGTGGTTCCATCTGGATTTTAGGATGGTTTGTTCTAGTTATGTGAAAGACGATGTTGCTATTTTTATAGGGATTGTATTAGG
Source organism: Taxidea taxus jeffersonii (assembly GCA_003697995.1). Taxonomy (NCBI): domain Eukaryota; kingdom Metazoa; phylum Chordata; class Mammalia; order Carnivora; family Mustelidae; genus Taxidea; species Taxidea taxus. The sequence continues at coordinate 93,184 of ML101465.1, read as the reverse complement.
TCTGCAGGTTGCTTTGGGTAGTATCGACATTTTAACAATCTTCGTTCTACACAACTGAGTTTTGTATATTGAATTATATCCTGCAATTTATTGAAATCTTTGAATTCTTCTAGCAGCTTTTTAAAGGGAATATTTAGGGTTTTTGATATATAAGATCATACCATTTAAAAACAATAACAATTTTACTACTTTCTTTCAAATTTGGATGTCTTTCATTTCTTTTTCTTGCCTAATTACTCTGCCTAGGACATCCAGTACTTTGTTGAATAGAAGTGATAAGAATGAGCATCTTTGGGGCGCCTGGGTGGCTCAGTGGGTTGGGCCTCTGCCTTCTGCTAGGGTCATGGTCTCCGGGTCATGGTCTCCGGGTCCTGGGATTGAGCCCCGCGTTGGGCTCTCTGCTTGGCGGGGAGCCTGCTTCCTCCTCTCTCTCTGCCTGCTTCTCTGCCTACTTGTGATCTCTGTCTGTCAAATAAATAAATAAAATCTTAAAAAAAAAAAGAATGAGTATCTTTGCCTTGTTTAGGTGAAAATTCAGTTCTTCATCATTGAGTATAATGATAGCTACAGGCTTGTCACAACAGCCTTTACTATGTTTAAGAACTTTATTTTTAATTTCTAGTTTGCTGAGAGTTTGTCATAAAAGTTGAATTTTGCCAAACATTTTTTCTGCATATATTGAGATGATCATGTCATTTTTTTTATCCTTTAGTCTGCTAATGTGTTATATCACATTTATTGATTTTCATACACTGAATCATTCTTACATCCCAGAGATAAATCCCACAACATCAGGATGGGATTTTTTTAATGTGAATTTAATGTTGAATTCAACTTGCTAGTATTTTGTTGAGAAGTTTGGCAATGATAATCATCAGGAATATTGTCCTGTAGCTTTCTTTTCTTGTGATGTTCTTTTAACGCTTTGGTATCAGGGTAATGCTGGCCTCATAAAATGAGTTGAGCCATGCTCCCTCCTCTCTGATTATTTGAAAGAGTTTGAGAAGGATTGGTGTTAATTCTTTAAGTATTTGGCAAAACTTACTAATGAAGAAATCTGGTCCTAGGATATTCTTTTTAGGAAGTTGTTGTTTACTGATTCATTCTCCACACTAGTTATAGGTCTGTTCAGACTTTTTATTTCCTTCATGATTCACTCTTAGTATGTTATATAGTTCTAGGAATTTATTCGATTTTGTCTATATTTTCCAGTTCACTAGCTTATAGTTGGTCATGATAGTCTTTTTTTTTTTAAGATTTTATTTATTTATTGGAGATAGAACAAGAGTGAAAAAGAGAGAGTCCAAGCAGGGGGAGTGGCAGGCAGAGGGAGAAGCAGACTCCCTGTTGAACAGGGAGCCTTATGTGGGATTGGACCCCAGGACTCGTGGATCATGACCTGAGCTGAAGGCAGACACTTAACTGACTGAGCCACTCAAGTGCCCCAAGGTAGTCTTTTATGATTCTTTGTATATCTGCGTCATCACATGTAATGTTTCCATTTTAAGTTCTAATTTTGAGACTTCTCTCTTCATGTTTGGTAGGCCAAATATGGTCCCTTTCACATATCTTTAATTCTTCACTTTTGTTTGATTTTTAACAATGCCTGCAAAAATTTGAAAGTGATTCTTAGCTCTTAGGCTATACAAAAACGGATCTAAGCCAGATTTGGCCCATTGGGTATTGCTTTCCCATCTCTGCTTTGTATTCAACTTTTCCTATCCAAGAACTATGTGGTTTCTGTTTCCTGGTTGGATCTGGAATGGTGGAAGATCTCCGAAAGGTGAGATTTTGGGGAATCTTTGATTGTGCTTTTAGGCTTGAGGACAGTGCTATGCCACTTGACAATGGAAAGGGGGTTCTAGTAACCTCTGAGGTGCAATGGTATAATTAACCATGCTATCTCCTGTGGTAGATTATGATGAAGTGCTAAATGAACAAAGTGCCTTGGGAGCCCAAGTATCTGCTGCACTAGGCCACAATAGCAGTGATAAGGACTATCAGGAATATAGTATGAGATGCCTATCTTTCAGTGCACTCGAGCACATACACAAAGAAGATGGCAAGTCCAGATCTTTCAACTTTCATTAAAGTCATGATCTGAGAGTCAGAACCAGAATGTTTCCATGACAGCCAAAATTAATCTCTTATTTCTTATAGCTACAGGGTGGATATTGCTACAAATAAAACCGATTTAATTATGCAGTTTGTTGGATTATTAAAAGCAGTTGAGCATAATACGCTCTAGTTCCATCCATGTCGTCGCAAATGGTAAGATTTCATTTCTTTTGGTGGCTGCATAGTATTCCGTTGTATATATATACCACTTCTTCTTTATCCATTCATCTGTTGATGGACATCTAGGTTCTTTCCATAACTTGGCTATTGTGGACATTGCTGCTATAAACATTTGGGTACACGTGCCCCTTTGGATCACTACGTTTGTATCTTTAGGGTAAATACCCAGGAGTGCAATTACTGGGTCATAAGGTAGCTCTATTTTCAATTTTTTGAGGAACCTCCATGCTGTTTTCCAGAGTGGTTGCACCAGCTTGCATTCCCACCAGCAGTGTAGGAGGGTTCCCCTTTCTCCGCATCCTTGCCAGCATCTATCATTTCCTGACTTGTTCATTTTAGCCATTCTGACTGGTGTGAGGTGGTATCTCATTGTGGTTTTGATTTGTATTTCCCTGATGCTGAGTGATGTGGAGCACTTTTTCATGTGTCTGTTGGCCATCTGGATGTCTTCTTTGCAGAAATGTCTGTTCATGTCCTCTGCTCATTTCTTGATTGGATTATTTGTTCTTTGGGTGTTGATCTCCCTGATATGAGGAAGTGGAGATGCAACGGGGGTGGGAGTTAAGGTGGTAGGAAAAGTAAAAATGAAACAAGATGGGATCGGGAGGGAGACAAACCAAAAGAGACTCTTAATGTCATAAAACAAACTGAGGGAGGTGGGGGGAGAGGGGTTGGGAGAGGGTGGTGGGGTTACATTATATGTTTAAATAAAGCTTAAATAATTAAAAAAAAAGCAGTTGAATTCAAAATCTCACTAATTCCTCATGTGAAAGAGTACTGACTGGAAAAAATATGATCCTGAAATTTGGAATGAGGCTATCTGGTTGGATCTAGAAGATGATATTGAGCTTCCAAATCACTCTGAGCCTTCTTTACCTTTCTTTCCATTGTCTGAGGAGACCTGACTTTTTATGCTTAAAAACCAAAAAAAAAAAAAAACCAAAAACAAAAAAAAACTTTCTTACATTTAACTGAGGTAGATGTCTTGAGAGAGAATAATAATTCTCATGATTCTGGTGGCCACTTTACCCATAACTCCTAGTTATGATCCAGGAGACAAGTAAACAAATTGACTCCCCCAAAAGAGGTTATACAGCAAAAGAATTAGCAAAAAAAATTGATAAACTATTAGCAGAAGCTTAGAGAACATATATGAGAAAAGACTCTAAGAGGGTTAGATCAGGCTGATTTTATTAATATGAAGGTACATAATGGAGACTCTGAACCTAAAATGCTGGCTCATTCATCTGCAGGTAGCTCTAACTACTTTCTTTATTGGTTAACTAAACCTTGGGAACAAAGCTAGCCTATATTTAATGAGGTCAAGGAGCCAGATCTTTTCTGGCATGATATGGAGGAAAGAATCCAAAGGTTGAATTTGTCATATATAACACCCATACCCAGCTCCCTGATATATTCCTTGAAAAACCCAAAAGACATACTCTCCAATAAGACATTGAGAAATTCATTAATGAGGAGATCTGCATCCTTGAAAAACTGTGAGATAGTTTTTCTTTTTAGGCGAGATATAGTTGTAGAGGATGCCAGCATTCAGATGAGTTCACTTATTTAATGTGAATGATGGATTCTAGAATAGCAGAGGACAAGTAGCAGAACTTAACTTACCAAAAATGAGGTAGAAACATACATTATAAAGGAAAGCAGGGATGTAGTGGTAAACAGACTGCCTTGACCTTTAGAGATCTTAGTAGTGAGTGATTAATTGTCATGGTATCCATAGGAATGTAATAGATGGAAAAAAACACTAGAATAGCACTTGAACTACATAACAATGAGAACTTCAACCTTATGGTAAAAAAAAACCCTGACTTGATTTCATACAGTGGAGAGTCTCAGCCTCTCTCCACTTTCCAGACATTAATAGAGATTGAAAAGGAGGATAGGATTTCTTAAAGGATCCTGCACCATTCTTGAAAAATAACACCCAACTGTTTCTCTAAACCTTCCCAATTAGCCAGTGGGATTTACTAGAAGAAGTATTCACAGGGAAAAAACAAAAGCCCAGACTTCGTGAGGATTATAAGACACTGGCTTTTAAAAGATGTTAACTCCTGGGAACCCAAAATTTTAGTGTTGCCCAAGTAGAATTTTACGGTAGTTCAGTGATAGCTATAGTCTTAGCTCAGGTCTAACTCAGTGAGACCAATTAATTCACAGATCCACCCTAAAATTACTTCCCTAGTTCCTGAATATGTAAATAAAATAAACATACTTGGGTACTATAGAATCCCCATATTGCCTCTAACTTTGACTGAGGTTTATTATGTTAGAAAAATCTAGGTGACAGTCCCTGGAATATTTACTCCCTCACAAGAACATGAACTAGAAGCAATATGACACTCTTGGGTGAATTCTGAACATTAATGCCACCACCAAAGATTTCAAGAGAGGGTGGTAAGTATTCAGTGACACTGTATGAAATTTGAGGAATTGTTAATATTGTCAGCAGGAGACATAATGACTATAGGGCCATGCCTCCCCTAATTTGGGGTTAAGTGTGATAACTTTCCCACTTAACAAGGATAGCTATACCCTGTTCAGTGAATATATACACCTGGTTAGACATTATCATACAAATGTGTGCAGAAGGTTGTATACAAAAGCTGAGTAGCCAAAGGGATGGACTTTCCCAGGTATCGACATACTGCCTCTCAACAACAAATCCATACTTCATCGTTTTCTCTGCAAATGTGGATCTGGTTCCACATTTGCAGAGAAAGCATCTGCAAATGTTTTTTGCAGCTGGTACAATGTTAAATATTGTCAAAAGGGGGTATTGACACTGGAGATGCAAAGAGCTTTTCTCTTCCTGATTCTAATAATCTGTTCTCACCAGATTCCTATACCATGCAATTTCTCCAGCGCTGGGCTTCTATAGTTCAGAAGTCTTCGGAAGTCTTTTCCTACAATGAACAACTTCACCAGCCACTGAGCTCCTGTAGGATATGATTTCTCCAACATCTATCTCCTAAAGTAAAGGGCTTTCCCAGAGCCTAATGCCTACAGTCTCCTCAGGCACACCCACTGTCTTCTCATGGAATGCCACAGTTGAGGGACCACCCCATCAATAGCATTCCCCTGGGTGCCTTTCCAGTGAGTTCTTTTGTATAGAGTTAGAAGGAATATTCCAAGCCAGTTCCATTGGCACAGTAACTCACTGATTTCTCCACTATACAGTGGACATGGAAATGCCCCCTCTGAGAAGACATGGATCTCAGCCCTCCAGGGAGCCTTTTTTAGGCACTCTGCTTCAGCCTTATAGATAGTGGCCATTCCTTATATCTGTGGTTCCTCAACTCACTATAGTTCTCACTAGCCAATTCTCTATTATTAGAATTCTTGTTATAGTTATTTTTTTTGTTTTAACTTTTCCTATCCTAATTATTGTATGGTTTCTGGCACCAGGCTGACCCCCAACTGATTAGATTATATGATGTTTAAAATCCCTTCTATCACTAAGAGTTAATTATTCTTTCACAGATACAAAAACAAACCTCATTTTACTTTGGTGAGCTGCAGTACAGGACTTATAGAGACAGATGAATCAAAAATATTTTTGATCCATGCCACAAATATTATGTAATATATTAGATACCATTACTTTATATAAATCAGCTACAATGTGGTATTCAATTTTTTCTTAACCATGGAATAAATTAACATTGTTGTAAACATATATCATTAGTATTCATTTTAATGTTCTCCTAATCTTTTAAAAAAAGATTTTAGGGATGCCTGGGTGGCTCAGTTGGTTAAGCAGCTGCCTTCCGCTGGGGTCATGATCCCAGCGTCCTGGGATCGAGTCCCACATTGGGCTCCTTGCTTGGCAGGGAGCCTGCTTCTCCCTCTGCCTCTGCCTGTGTTCTCTCTCTCTCTCTAGCAAATAAAAAAAATTTTTTTTAAAGATTTTATTTATTTATTCATGAGAGACAGAGAGAGAAGCAGACTTTCCACAGAGCAGGGAGCCTGATGTGGAACTAGATCCCAGGACCCTGGGATCATGACCTGAGCCAAAGGCAGATACTTAACTGACTGAGCCACCCAGGTGTCCTGTTCTCCTAATTCTCTTTCAAATATAAGAATTGCCAGACCCCTTGGGGAAGATTCATGTTCCCTAATCTTAGTTAAATATTCTGCATTAGGGTGATGTTTCCTCTTTAAGTGACACATAATAAATGTGATATATGTGTGCCTTATGGTAGTATTAAAATAGGTTGTACAGTAGTATTGCCCCTTTAATTGGGGTACATTAATCTTATGGTATTTATCCATAAGTTTATTACAGTTTATTATTATTTAAAGTAAGTTAAAAATGGGAAGTGTTATGATGAACTCATTAAATTCACTTCAAAATAAAAATATTTTATCTTTTGAGGAAAAAAGAAATTAGAAATATTCTTAGTATACTATCGTGTCCACAGATTTATGATACATTTTGAGGTTTTAAAGAATATTTTGAAGTAGACATTCCTGAATGGCCACTAAAAACCATGATATCCTTTCTATTTTATAACTCATTCCTTTATCTACATAAACAAATGCTCCTAAACAATAAGGTCAATGATTAAGTTCACATATTCCATGAGGTCCCTGAAAATATAACAATCTTTTGTACATTAAAATATGCATTAGCTTAAAAATCCAAGATAAGAGAAATTTCAGTCCAGAAAGATCAAAGCAAAGCCACTTTGGGATTTTCAAATAATTAAGATAAAAGAGGTAAAAGTAAACTACAAAATGTCAATGGGAATAAAAATAAACTGATGCCATAGGAAATCACAAAGTTTTAGCAATTTATTTCAAAGAAAATATTCTGCTGTATATGCTTGAAGGACATATTAAATTTAGAATTCTGCAAAGGGTATATGATTAACTCAAAGAGTTATAATGGAAGCATATCAGGTTATTTGAATAATTTCTAAGGTAAGGCATTTTTTCCTGAATTTTCTTCTAGCAAGCATGGTTTATGGTATTAAATAATTTAATGAATGTTTTAAAGGTGTGGCAGGTCTCCAAAATAGTACCAAGTGATCTCTACCTCCTGATACTCATGCCCTTCTGAAATCTCGTCTTACTGTGTGCAGTTCTCATGACTCACTTTTAATGACTAGAATATAGCACAAGTGGCAGGATGTCAAATCTCAGATAAGATCATAAAAAGTTTGACGCTTTCATCATGGGATCCCTTATTTATTCTTTTATTCTCCTGAAGCCCTCTGTGTAACAGAGGGGAAGAAACTGTCCACACGGCAAGGAACTGACGTGTTCAGTCAAAAGCCAGGGAGGATATGATACCTGCCAACAGCCATGTGGGTGAACTTGGAAGAGGATCATTCCCCACTTGAAACTTCAGATGACTTTATCCCTGGATGACCTCTTACAGTAGTTAGGCATTACCAGGATCCTAACCACAGTAACTGTGACAAAAGAAATGTGTGTTGCTTCAAACTGCTAACTTTGGGAGTAATTTGTTACAGAGGAATAGAGAAACAAGAGAAGCAATATGAATATGGGTGATTGGTTCAACTTTACAGAAAAGAATATGGCAGTGATGACAATTTGAATATTTAAAATATATAGAAGGTCCTTATTTGGGAAACTAAATTTACTACTTAATCTTGCTTAAATTTTGTACAAACTTCAAAATCAACAATATGCCACAGTTTTTGTTAAAGAATTAATCCTGTATAATATCTACTAAAAGGTTTGATCAAAAATTGACTACAAATTTGTAAACAATACTATTACTTGATCCTGTTTTGTTAGAACAAATTCCTTGCTATTAACAAGTCTGGACCCTTCTGTTAGGTTGTGAATTAGAGAATGACCTAATTATAACCATGAAATAAATCAATATACACATTAAAAATGGTTGAATATAGAATAGAATGATAGGCAGGCAGATAGATATATAGGTAATAGAACAACTAAGATAAACCTCAAAATTATTCTCTACTTAGAAAGAATACAATTATAGGATATTAATATTCCCACTTATAGAGAAAACTAAATATTCAATAAAACATTCACTTCTTCCTTCTGGGGGCACTCAGCAAGTTTATTTCTCTAGCTTCTTTTGAAATTAGGAGTGCTCATGTGATGAGCTTCGGGTGATGATGTGTGCTACTTGCAGGTCTGGCCAGTGAAGACATGTGAGTCTACACGTTCTTTTCTGTTTTTGAGTACTTGGCATTATGACAGCTGTAAATGGAAAATGGCTTGGTCACAAGATGGAAGAAACCTTGTCACCTGAATTACTGCTCAGATGAGCCCCACCCAACCAGGAACACCTCATTGGAATGGAACTTGAGTGATAAATACAATTACTAAGTTATATTAGTGTGAGTATTGTTTTTTTGTTTGTTTGTTTTTGGGGGGTTTCTTAAGATTTATCTGTTAAACCAGCCAGAATTTAATTGTTCTTTTACAAAATTATCAGGTAAGACCTTTTGTGTGCTTCTTCGGGGGGAAAATATAGAGGTCAGCAAAGCTATTCAGTGGATTCTGCATGTAGAGAAAGTGTATGTAGAGTCTAAGAGCACAATTTCTTGAACTGAGTATGAACCCAGGCTTGATCCTAAGCATTTTATTTGACTGCTGCGCAATCTTGAGGAATTTATTTGAAATCTCTATGCCTCCATTTCCTCATGTATGAAATGGAGTTAACGATATTGCTAATGATTTTCATTGTTGCAGGGAGTAAGGGTGTAAAGACATCTAAGGCATGTGGAATAGCATTGGGCTCACTTATAGCATTCTTTTTTTTTTTTAAGATTTTATTCATTCATTTGACAGAGAAAGATCACAAGTAGGCAGAGAGGCAGGGAGAGAGAGAGAGGAGGAAGCAGGCTCCCCGCCAAGCAGAGAGCCCAATGCGGGGCTCAATCCCAGGACCCTGGGACCACGATCCAAGCCGAAGGCGGAGGCTTAACCCACTGAGCCACCCAGGCGCCCCCACTTATAGCATTCTAATACTTTAAATTTTCCTCCTCCTTATCTACCTTCCTCTTTTTCTTATTTTTTTATTCTTTGATGAACATGCTTATGTGGCCTTTTTTCTTGTCTCATCATTCCCACATCATTCCATACATAATCAGTAAAAAAATAAATGGCTAGAAGGTTTTTTTGTTGTTGTTTTTGTTTGCTTATTTGTTTGTTTGTTGATTTCCAGTAAGTTAGAAGAGAATGTAGTAAGAGGAATTTTATAAACAGGAAAAAAGATTGTGTAATGAAAATAATATAATAGTAAAATTAATTGTATTTGTAACTTAATTATGTTTGTCTAGAAACATTATATCTAACAACCAGCAGACATATGAAAAGTTGCTCAACATCACTAATCACCAGGGAGATACAAATTAAAACCATAAGGAGAAATCACCTCATACCTCTCAGAATGGCTAGAATCAAAACACAAAAAATAACAAGTGCTGTCGCTGTGAACAAGTAGGAACCCTCTGTGGGAATGCAATGATGCATGCTTGTGGAAAACAATTTGGAGGTTCCTTAAAAAATTAAAAATAGAAATGCCATATGATCCAGTAATCCCACTGCTGGGTATTTGCCCAAATAATATGAAAACACTAATTTGAAAAGATATATGCATCCTTATACATATTACAGCATTATTTACAATAGCTCAACTATGGAAGAAGCCCAACTGTGCATCAATAGATAAATGGATAAAGAAGAAATGATATATATATATATATATATATATATATATATATATATA